>JAQPPZ010016093.1:0-58614 GCA_028583015.1 Wollemia nobilis | reverse complement strand
TTTGTCTTGTCATTATTTGTTAGAATCTATGGTTTGAAAGGAATAATAAATTAATAAATAAATACATATTAAAATCATGTTGATATTTGGATTTATATTATTGGTTTTCTTGTAAAATATTTATAAATGTGGTACCCATATTGATAATTATCAAGTGTCATAAAATAAAATATGGTAAGAAATTGATTATAGAATTTAAATAGATGAGAAAAGTCATTTACGATAAGGACACTAAAGCAAAGGATCTACTTTGGTCTAAGGTAAAATAAAATTTCTAGAAAATTGATTTATTAAAATAAATATTCATGGTTCTTCAAAAGGAAATTTGAAAAAAGCCCATAGAGGTGCTAATTTTTTAAATAATGAAGGAAAAATCATCCTCACCTACTTAGGGTCATATGGAAATATAACTAGCAACTATATAGAGACAATTATATGAGGACATGTCTTATAGAGATTACAATTATAATTAAAAATGATGGAAATATATTTCAATTGAAAGGGGGATTCACAAATCAGCATCAATGCAATCAATAGAATAGAATGTGGGGATTGGATAGAAAATAATATTTTTTATGATGTTTGTCATCTATTATTGGAGCTAATATCTTATAAATATGAGCATATCTATAGAGAAGGAAATAATATAACAAATAATTTATCCAATTACAATGTCAATCTTCATCTTGGTAAAATTCAAATTTTAGAAGGACATTGGCCAAGTGAGATATTATATCTTAATAAAAATGATGCCAAGGATTTGATTGTAGAAAGATAAAACTTTGAGAAAAATGAAGCCTATATTTGATACAAAAGTAAATGAAAAATATCGACTAATTATATTAGGGCCTCTTGCTCCTACTCTTTCATGCTTTTTCCTCTGAGCGAGAGGCCCCTGTACTCCCTTGTATTCCATATGGATGTTCTTCATGGTCAAAATGCTATACTTTGGTGGTGATTGGTGGTGTCTTTACTGGTCAGGGGGGCTTGCTAGTTCTCTCTAGATATCTTATATTTTTGGTGCGGTAAGACATTATAGATCTAGCTAGTTTCCTGAGGGGAAAGAGCTACATGTCAGCCCAACCTATGGGGGTGATTTGGGGCTTTTGTTGTAGTGTAGATGATTCTGGTTGGTGGTCCCCTATCTGGTTCTAGACCTACTTGGCTTGGTGAGCATCAGTTCCTCTTGGGTTGGTTGCTTGTTGGGGATCTTGGTAAATCGACCCTACTTTTCTATTTTATTTTATTATTCTACTGAATATTCGATTGGGGTCCCTAGGGCGATCGAACCAAATGCTAAACCAGACCTTCTATGGTGAATGTGGTATGTTGTTGTTGCAGTAGCCATTGGTTGTTTTCCTTTGTTGGTGCCAAGTTAGGATTTCATTGCTTAGGTGGTTAGTTGGTATTTTTGGCTATAGAGATCCTTTCTCTAGATCCTTCTATGGGAGTGTTGTCATCATGGTTGCCTAGTTTGACTGGGTGTTTTTGATGCAAGGTCCTACTTATCTTCTAGCTCTTTCTTCCTCAACATGGGTTGCTTTTCATGGGTATATTTATTACTCGACACTGGTTGGTGCCTTATTTTATCATGGTTTATGGGTTTTCTTCTCTCGTTTTCCAGAGTTGGTTCAGCTGGTGAAGGGAGCCTTGGTATAGTTGGATGGTTTTAGTTGTAGGGAACCCATTTACCAAGTTAAAAAAGGGTGTATTGTTATTTTTTGGTTATATATTTGGTGTTATTCCTTCATGTATTTTTGGTTCCATCGATGCTCAAAATTATCAAACATATTTATATGGTGGATGGTTAGTTTCTGTGAGAGCTAGTGTGAGTGGATAAATATAGATTTTAGTGGGTGCTATCTTGGTATTGCTTCCTTGCCACTTTTATGGTTTGGATTCATTTTCTCTAGCTTCAAGTTATTAGTGATTAGTTTTCTAATATTGGAGTTGTGTATAGATTTTATTTGGGTATATTTGCTTCAAATCTACTTGTGGATTCTTTTTACGACATGCATTTATTTTTTTCTCAGACTGTTTTGGTTTGGTCGAGTGCTTCATTGTTATGAAGGGCAGTTGACCTGGCTTTGAGTCCTCAATTATTTCTCCCTTTTTATTTCAATCATGTTGTAGGGCATTGGGCAGGAAGCTTTCAATCTCCTTGTATTTGTTGGATCCTCCTTGTTTGAGGTTAGGTATTGTTTGACAAGTTTTTTAGTCTTTGGTTTTCTTCCTTGTGAAGTGGTTGTAAAAGGTTGAGGGAATCCTTTCAAAACCCTCTTTCTTAATTAATGATACCAACAAATAAATAAAAAATATCTATGATAAAAATGCATGCTAGATATGGTTTAATTGACCTAAAAACAATGTAATATTTTGGTATATTGATCACATATATATTATTTTAAAAGTGTCTATTTGAATATCATTTCTAGTTCCTTGATATACTTTTCTTTTGGGTCAACCCTCAATAAAATAGTCTATGGATTTTAAATCAATAATATCATGTTATAAGAGGATTTTTGGATAGTTGTTTAATACTATAAATCTAAGATATACTTCACTAACACTACCCTACATTTATAATAGATTATTATGGACATATTAGGGTTTGAATTTGAAAATTATCATTAAACATATTTGGGTATTTTTTGTTTGACAAAGGAAAGAGAATGATCTTTGGGACATAATTTTAGATTGAATAAAATATTTTTTGACATGTTAGAACAAAGGAGTTTTGGTACACACATATTTTAATGATGAAAATTGACATCAATATACCTATGTATACCCTTGATTAACTATAGAAATAACAAGGATCTTCTAGATTTAGATATAGATAGAATAAAATCTTGTTTGGTTTTTTGAAAACATATATTCTTAACCATGTATATAATACTACTCATAAATGATACATTATAATATAACCTTTATATATTTGATTATAATTTTAATATTACCAATAGGTACAACATCCAAAATTTAAAAAATAAAAAGAAATATTTTCTGAAAAGAATGAAGAGAAATCTATGTATCCTTTTGTTCAAATGGGTAAGATTTGCATATGAAAGTATAGTGGAGGAGTAGGATTGCAAAATGATAAATTATAAGTTTAGAATTATGGAAAATTTTTAGTACAATATTATTCAAGTATCATAGAAAAAGTTAAGCAGACATGTTATTTTAAAAAATAAATAGGCTTTATGGATGTAGTAAAATTATTAGTGAAACAAAATCTACCTAAGTTATTCACAACATCAAACATGCTATCAAATAGACTACAATTAATCAATAAAAATATTATATCAAAAAATAATAAGGGGATTCTATAATTTTTTATTTGCTACTTGGTTGAACACTTATTCTCATACTACTGATCCAAAATTGTAACCATTAGCTCAAGATTCTTTAGCTTGAACATGCTTAAAAGTATAAAATATATTCATGTGCAACAATTTTAATTTCTAGATTTTTATTAGGAGTCTGATTTTAGAGATAACACCTCACGTAAGAAACAAAGAAGATATAAAATATGCATTAAGAGTTATTTTCCCATTTGTTGTTGAACGATGAGTTGGTTTAGCATCTTTCAAAATATAGTGGATACCTAGTCAAATTTTATTAAATGGATTTAGAATAATTGTATATTTTTACATATGAGGATTTCCCTTGAAAGGATATTTGGTTAGTTGAGGTCCTTCATAAATCCTTAACATTTATTTGGTTCGTATTTTGAAGTAAAAAAAATTATGGGGGTGAAATCAATGTTTTTGAAAGGGCCCGAACCCTTTTAAAAATATCCAAATATATTCTTACAACAAATCCCCACAACTATTATTCTTTCTATACTATCTATATAAAAACTCGTAAAATTTTAGTACATTCATTACATTAGATCTTTATTTTATTCTTGGTGCCTCATTATGATTCCATAAAATTACAAGTCCACACATCTCTAGAAAATAATTCCCTTAATAGGTAAGTCCATAGATATTCTAAATTTTGAACCTTCAGTAGGCTAGCCCATAGATATCCAAAAGATGAGCCCTCAACAAATGAATTCATAGAATTCTAGAAATAGTGCCCATACATATACACTAAAAAAATAGAACTCTAATTAGACAAATATCATAGAATCCTTACAACTACAAGCTAAAAAATCCTAACATTCTCTAAAGGTAATGGCCCCCAAACATGCTATTATATAAATCTTCAACAAATAATTTACTATGGATATTCTAAACATTGGAACCTTCATCCATTAAATTGATTTTCTAAATGTCCACCCTCCTTTGTCACTAAATGGATGACATATGGATGTATACCACCTAGAAATATCCATAGTTTATCTTTCTCTCTAAGAGCTCCCCAGTTGGCTTGCTAGTTGGCCACCCAATTTCCTTCTCTATACACATTTACTACTCAAAATTCATCTAGTGTATTTAGGAATCTTCCTGTGTTTGTTACTATGTCTACTTCCCTCAAACTCTCCACTAATTTGTTTTTGAGGTAATTAATAGTATTCAATGAGTCTCCCTTAATTATTAATATCTTAGCCCCAAATTTAACTACTATATTTACTCCTACTAATGCTACTCTAGCTTCAACCTACTGACTAGTCATTATGACCAAGTACTCACTCATAATCTTCAATCACTCTTCCTTGGCTATCCCTTAGTATTTCTCATCATATAGCCTTCTATATATTTCCTTTAGAAGCCCCATCAAAATTTATTTCCCCATCAAAATTTAGTTTCATCCGCCCTTGTATTGGTTGTTGCCACTTGATCAAGTTCCTCAAGCTTTCTCAAGGATTCTTATTGCCCTTAACTAGACTTAGGTCCTAATTTACTATTAATTTAGCTTCCTTAAATGAATCTATACTTGCATGCACTTTCATTACTTGCAATTCATTTATCCACTACTACTACTATGATGTGTTCTCTATTCCTGGCTATAAATATCTTCTCGCATTTAAAATTATCCTATTTCTCTCCAACCAAACTTCCCACACATAATGAAAAGGAAAAATATTCCAATCCAATTTAATCCTAGGCTTTTAAAAGTGGCTTCTCTCACTAGTATATCCATCCTTAGATGTTATTAGGTAACACCCACACTGCCCCAATATTCTCTATTATATCATATACAACATTTTGAGGGAGTAATTACATTCTAAGAATATGTGATTTACTAATTCCTAATGATCCTCATAAAGGTAACATATATTAGAGAATTGGAAATCCCTCTTATGAAGGTTATTTATTATTAATACCATTTATAATGTTGTCAACCAAAGAAAAAAACTAACATAGGAATGTCTTTCCTTTCCCATAATCAATCCCATTGAAACCCCCCACCTTAGGATTTGCATGTGATAAATCATAAGATAATTTAATAGTGAATGACCCTTCTTGTGTAGCTCCCCATACTATTGTATCCTCAAGAAAATTAGGGCTTACATAATATGATATTAATTTTAAATTTATGTTTTGGATCTATATTGATTATGAATTTTTTGTTCCTTACATCTTACCAATCCTCCCTCTATTGTCAAATAATATTTTAGTACTTTCCCATAATTTTTTTCTAGATCTATTTTAAAACTCACTAACACATCCTATTTGACTAGTGGGTAATTCTCTAGCCATGCATGGATAGACCTACCATTTCCTACATTCCAATGGGTTCCTTTCCAAATAATATCCCTACCCTTTAGTATGTGATTATATAATAAACATACGTAGTAGGGATTTGACATGGTAAAATATCTACTATCCTCTTGGTTGTCAAGGCATTTATCTCTTAGAATTCTTATCCATAAGGTATATTCCACATTCACTAGCCTTCATCCCAACTTTGTTGTGAAGGCCTTGTTCATATCCCTTATTATTCTAATATCAATTCCTCCACTTCATTTATCATTGAATACTTTATCCCAAGCTAGAAGTGAAATTATACTCTTATCCTTTATTTCTAACCAAAGGAATTTTTTTAATACTTTCTTGTTAGATTTTGATACAATATGTAATGGGAGATAGCAATCATAAGATGTTGAATAATAAGAAAGTAAATCTGTGATATGACTAAAATATGCTATAAATAAAAATGTCAAAAATTATTACAAAGTAGCTATGGAGGAAATGAACACTCCATGGTCTAAGCTACTACTCATGAATGAGCTTTGAGCTTATAGCTCACACACCCTAAACACTACTACACTCTACCACACTACTACTCACTACCACACTCTTACACACTACTATTTATGGCCCTTTATATAGGTTCCTTGGCCAACACTCTACCTAGATATACAAGGGACACATTGCACATATACAACTTGCACATTGACTCTTGTACATTTATAAAATTACATGAAGTAACTAGATAAATTTCCCCTAAATAAATATAATGTCATAAGTATGTACCAATAAAGGTACCTTTACATGACCAAATTGATGTAATATAATATATTTCTAACACCCCCTATATTACAATATTTAGGTATTGAAGACATTAGTCTTCAATGTGGATCTTCCTTTTGATCCTGAGATTTCATTTCTTCTTCTTTGATTTTTGTAACTTATTCAAGAAAGTAGTTAGTATCTTCATAACCTATTATTCCTATAGAAAGAGCTTTGAACTTAGTTCTTTTGTAGTTTATTTAGTCTTTAGATGGTGCAAAATAGTATGAAGTTGTAGGTTTTTCTTTTAGTTGACCTTGCACTATATTCCTCCTTCATTGGATTCATCTCCTTCTTCTTCCTTAGATTTACCTTTAAATTTGGTCTCTATGTTTTCATAGGTGGTTGTTTTGCTACTTGGTTCTTGTATGGAAGATTTTTCTTTCTTATCTTCAATCTATACATAAGCTTCTGAACAACCATTTAGAGCATCATGATAAGATCTTGATTTAGAAGAACTTGAAGTTCTAATTCTACATGAGGATTGAAAAAACATTTCTAGATATGACTCATCAAGTTTTACCTTATTTTTGAGTAGTTTTATAAATTCTCTTTGTTCTACATTTTTATTATTGTAGTGTTTATATGTGAGTAATGCCATGCATAGTATGCTCAAAAGGTCTAAGGAAAGTGTAATGTCACTTCCATTATCAATAGCTTCATTGAGACATGCTTGAAGATATCTTTCCATAGTGTTAAAATTTTCTTCTAAGGATTATCTATGGATTACTTTAGATGTTATATCTATCATTATTTCATATTTCATGAGTATATTCATGATACCAAGTTTTATGCCACTAGTTTTTTCCTTATTGATGTTTACAGTATTTTGGTAAGTAGACATCCTTATGGCTCCCAATTAGAATATATGATTCCTAATAGAAGTATATAATCTTGATTTGATAAAAGCCTTTCTTAATCCTTAGTTTTGTAGGCTTCCTTATATCTCACTTTTAATAAGAGTATATACTCTTAAGGATTTTTAGGTTTTGTAGAAAGCTGATATTTTGTTAATGGATTTACAACTTGATAAAATTACCAATGCTGATATTACCAAGTTTTGTAGAATGCTTTATGACTCCCTATAATATTTTTGGATAAGATATAGTTCTTTTGTAAATTTTAGTTCAATTTTGGTAGATTTTATAAATTTTTGTAAATATCAAAATCAACTTTTATTATTTCTTATTGCTCCTATTGAGATAAGCACTTTTTCCAAATTTAAAAAGGTTTTAAAGTTGGATTTCTTTTTTCTCTTTTGAGAAATTTTGAGACAATAATATTAAATATTTCTAGAATTTGAAATGATTTGATAATCCCCTCTTTAACATCCCTTTAGGATTTAATTTAAGTGTATATAATTTTCAATAAATTAATTTTATGTAGTAACCCTTATAAATCTCTAATTTTGAATAAATTAGACCAAATAATATATGCCAATATAAATATTAATATCCAAGAGAAACCCTTATTTCTCCTAAGTTTAATATTGAAAATATTATATTAGCTTGATATATAATTCCCTTTGAGGTATGGCTTTCAATATGATTAAATTTCTCTAAGTTTTAAACACTTATAACTCCAAAGAAATGAAAGCACATAATATGGGAATAAACTTTACCTTATATCAAGCAATAATCGATGTTGATTTTAGATCTGAAAGGCTACAATATTTATGTCATTGCTTTGACTGTGCCTTCCAATGGATTTTCTTAGAACTTGGCTTGTATTTAATGTTCCAAATATGGTGCTTTTTATGTATTTACCTTTGACCTTATTTGATCGAAGTATTGAAGGCTTTATCACCTTATTTACACGCTATAATCAGCCTTGTGCACGTAGACCCTGAAGTTGAATGCAAAGATGCAAATGATATCCCTTGAATGTTGATCATTGATACCCTTAAAATGGATAAGAATATTGCTTGAAGTTCCAAGTGGCACATTTATTTTCTTCTTGAGTGCTTGAGGAGTTGAAGGTGCTAGAAAATTCTCATTGAGTAACTCCTTTATTGAGCCTTTGAGTAATGTATGGACGTTACATTATTTAGTAGATCACTTGTATTCTTCATAGATAAGTGTATCTCATACACCCAATGTACCATCCTGTATTTTGTAACTCTTTTCTTGATGGATATAGCACTCATGAGAGGAGTGTTAGGGTTTTATATCAAGTGACACATATCACTTGTTCCTTGTGCGTGGATGTCTTATCTTTCACTACTTTAATAGACCCTTTGGAGGTATTTTAACCTTGTAAATATCCAACTCTTATTTCATTCGATTGTAGTGTATTTTGGTTGGAATATGGAGCAACAATTTGGAGGCTTGAGCACCGATTTCAAGCAATGTAGATGTAGAGTTTGAATCACTCCAATGGTGCTATAATATTACTCTTTTTTTTTTGTTATACATCCTCCTTTTTGTAGATAATATTACTCTCAAAAAATATATTTTATCCTTTTTATTTACACCTTATCTTTTGCAAGTTTGGCCATCAAATATGTGAGAAGAATGAGCCCTAAGAGTGCCTCTTTTTGCTATTCTTGGATAGACGCTAGTATACGACCACCTTCGACTATTTTTCTAGCGAATTTTGTGCCTATGAGGCACCTTAAAATTTGCCATATTTCCCTATATAAACTAGATTATGATAGTGCAATGTAATGTAATGTATTTTTATATATAAAATATTTTATTGCACCTTCTTTTGCACTCTTTATTTGAGGTCTAAAATTTTGGTATTGTGGAAGAATCTTGAATTCAATGTACGAGTTTTGAGATTGTCTCTTTTCTTAGACACCTTCTCATTTTTCTTGTATATTTTATAAATGAATCCAAGCTTGTAACCACTTGATAAAATCTCCTTTTTCTACACTATTTCTTTGTAATAGAAAAATTATTGTGCTTTGAATTTGAGACTCACCAAGTTTCAATTTGAGACTTCCTTTATTGATATTCAATTGCTACTTTCTTCTTCAATGCTTATAGGATTGAGCAGATTTTGTGGCTTCTATTGGCTACTTAATGTTGTAGATCTCTATGCACTAATAGTATCTTTAGATATTTTAACAAATTATGATTTTGTGCCCTTCTAATGAACACAATCTACAATATTTTTGAGAGAAATAGATTAGTGCAAATAAATATAATAATATTTAACTTTTCATGCACTAACAATTTTATTTTATCACTCCAATCAACTCTTAAAATAATGCACTTAACCAATTTATTGTAATTTAACGTACAATTTCATTATAAGCAAGATATAGGAGATAGTCTTATTTTTTCTTTCCAAAGTAGATGATATGTATTTGATAGATAGTTTTAATTGTAAAATCTAATCAACTCATAATGTGCAAAATAACCTTAAAAATAGCCTTTATTTTATGCTTTTGAAGACTATAATTCTAATCTCTATTTTGCAACGTTAATCCAAATTAAGGTATTTTAATAAATTTGATAAGTAATCTAATTAATGAATCTACTTGCACCAATAGTTGCTTACCTTTTTCTAAAATCTCTTGTACCTCTTTTTTCACTTCTATACAATATGTAGATCTTGGTGTCTAAGATCACCAAGTTGTTGCCTTGAGTAAGATCTTGCATCTGTTTGTAGTTTGTTCTAAACAAATCATTCTTCACCAAAAAATAGTCTCAAATTTTCTTTCATGAGCCTAATATTTGGTGAATTGTTCTCCTCTTGTGGTCTCCTCCTTCTATTGTATATATGGAGAAGTTTGTGTCTATGAAGTGGTGTTCTCTTGCTATTAGAGATAATATTTAATTCTCTTTGATTTGATGAGCTTCTTCTATCTTCAAGTCTTCTTATCAAATTCTAACTTCAAGCAGGATATTCTTCTCAAGATTCTAAATGTCTTGAGGTCTTCACTGGAATCTTCTTCTGCTCAAATTTGGCACTCCTTACAAAATTTTTCTTCTCTTGAGCTTATTTTTGGATGGTGACAATTATCCCAATTTCTTCACTATCAGGGGCTTCTCCTTGGTAGTGGATTTCTCTAGTGAGATCTCCTTTGATTATTTATTTAGTAAGGCTCTCTTAGATTTTTACTGGATGCTTGTCAAGACCTCACTAAGGCCTTTGATCTTGCAGCTTATTCTAGTCTTTCTCGAGACCTTATCTTCAACATTATACTTTTGGAAGTGTTGGTGTTGAGACTTTTTTATAAATATTTAATTCTACTCCTTCTAGATTCGAGAATGGCTCTCCTAGTCCTTATTCTTCCAAATATTGAAGTTAATCAATTATATCTCCTTATGATATCTTTTTCTTTAGGTTCTAGATTGATTCTGAAGAAGATACTCTTCCTAAATTTTTTATAGGAAGCTTTTCCAACTCACTAAATATCATTTCCCTGCAATAAAGTATTAGTATTGAAATCTACTTTTGAATTAGATACTCACTTTTGGAGTCTTCTTCAACATCAAGGATTATGTGGTCTTTTTTTTAGTATAAAGGCTTATGTGGTCTTTTCATCAATATCAAGGCTTATGTAGCCATTTATTCAATATCAAGGCTTCTATGGCTTTTTCTTTTGGATCAAGGCTTCTATGGATTTTTCTTCTAGATCAAGGATTCTATGGAATTTTCTTGTTTTTGTACAGTTCTCAATATAGAAATGGAGGTCTCCCATATCCTGACTTTACTAACATTTTTTTCCAAAAATATCTTTTGTAGTATTCTTCTCTTGCAACAACTAATTTTGCACTTTCAAGGTACTTTGATATTTAGATAACATAGTTGAAATATCCTATATTTCTATTTTAGTGGGTGTCCCAATCATCTAAGAATTAATTCCATGCAATAAAAAAACTTCAGGTATATTTTTCTAGATCTCTTAGATGAGCTTCACTAGTTGATTCATCAAACTAGTGCATCAGATGTTGAGTCCCAGTCTTCACAAGTTTTTCTGTAACTATGTGGAAAGATTCTAGCCATATAAAATCTTAGTATTTCTAAGACTAAGATTTATTTCTATCCTCACTTATGGCTCTCCCTAATTCTACCACTTAGACTCTTTTATGATTTTTTAACAGTGACTGGTCCAACGATGCATCAAGTTGACAAAAACATAGGATCAATGATAATGGTGGTTTTCCTATGGATAGATCTACCATAGTACTGATACCACGTGTAATGGAAGATATCAATCACAATATGCAAAATAATAATAAATAAAGTAAATATATGAGATGACTAAAATATGCTATAAATAGATATGTCATAAATTATTACAAAGTAGCTACAAAGGAAATGAACACTCCATGATATAAGCTACTACTCATGAATGATATTTGAGATTATATCTCACACACTCTCTACACTACTACACTCTACCACACTACTACTCACTACCACACTCTTACACACTACTATCTATAGCTCTTTATATAGGAAGATAGGTTCCTTAGCCAACACTCTACCTAGCTATACAAGGGACACATTACATATATACAACTTACACATTAACTCTTGTAAATTTATAAAATTTCATGAAGTAACTAGATAACTTCCCCCAAAATTAATCTAATATCCTAAGAATTTACCAAGAAAGCTACATTTACATGACCCAAATAATATAATATAATAAATTTTTAACACCCCCCTATATTAAGATATTTAGGTATTCAAGAATTTTGTCTTCAATGTGGATATTGCTCTTGATCTTGAGATTTTGTTTCTTCTTCTTTGATTTTTGTAACCGATTCAAGCAAGTAGTTAGTATCTTCATAACCTGTTATTCCTACTAAAAGAGCTTTAAACTTAGTTTTTTTGTAGTTACTTTAGCCTTTTGATGGTGCAAAATAGGATGAAGTTGTAGGTTCTTATTTTAGTTGACCTTGCACTATATTCCTTCTTCATTGGATTCATCTCCTTCTTCTTCCTTAGCTTTGCCTTTGAACTTGATCTCTATGTTTTCATAGGTGGTTGTGTTGCTACTTGGTTCTTGTATGGAATATTTTCCTTTTTTGTCTTAAATATGTATAGAAGCTACTAAAAAACCATTTATAGCATCATGATAAGCTCTTGAGTTAGTAGAACCTGAAGTTCCAATTCTATATGAGGATTGAAAATACTTTTCTAGATATAACTCATCAAGGTTTACCTTATTTTTGAGTAGTTCTATAAATATTTTGTTCTATATTTAGTGTTTATATGTGAGTAATGCAATGCATAATATGCTCACAATATCTAAGGAAAGTGTAATTTAACTTTTTCCATTATCAATAGCTTCATTGATACGGGCTTGAAGATATTATTCCATAGTATCAAAATTATCTTCTAAGGATTCAGTATGGATTACTATACAAGTTAGATCTATCATTATTTCAGATTTCATGAGTAGATTCATGATCCCAAGTTTTATGGCACTGGTTTAATCCTTATTGATGTTTGAAGTATATTTGGAAGTAGAAATACTTATGGCTCCCAATTAGGATACATGATTTCTAATAGAAGTATATAATATTGATTTGATAAAAACCTTTGTTAATCCTTAGTTTTGTAGGCTTCCTTATGTCTCCCTTGTAATGAGAGTATATAATATTAAGAATGTTTACGTTTTGTAGAATATTATATTTTGTTAATGGATTTGCAACTTTATAAAATTACCAATGTTGATATTATCAGGTTTTATAGAATGCTTTATCACTCCCTATAATGTTTTTTGATAAGATATAGTGCTTTTGTAAATTTTAGTTCAATTTTGGTTGATTTTGTAAAGTTTTGTAAATATCAAAATCAAATTTTACTATCCCTTATTGATCCTATTGAACTAAGCACTTTTTCCAAATTTAAAGAGGTTTTAATGTTGTATTTCTTTTATCTCTAAGTTTTGAGATAGTAATATTATGGATTTCTAGACTTTGAAATTCTTTGATAAACCTCTCTTTAATATCTCTTTGGGATTTAATTTAAGTGTATCTAATTTACAATAAATTAATTTGATGTAGTAACCCTTATAAATCTCTAATTTTGGATAAATTAGACCAAATAATATGTGCTAATATTAAGATTAATTTTTGAGAAACCCTTATTACTCCTAAGTTTAATATTGAAAATATTATATTATCTTGATAAATAATTTCCTTTGAGGTATGGATTTCAATATGATTAAAATTATCTAAGTTTTAATCTCTTATAACTCCCAAGAAATGAAGCACATAATATGGAAATAAACCTTACCTTATATCAAGCAATAATCAGTGCTGATTTTAGATTTGAAAGACTACAATATTTATGTCATTGCTTTGATTGTACCTTCCAATGGAGTTGCTTAGAACTTGGCTTGTATTTAATGTTCCAAATATGGTGCCTTTTATTTCTTTACCTTTGACCTTACTTGACTGGTGTATTGAAGGCTTTATCACCTTCTTTACATGCTACAATTCAGCCTTGTGCACACAAACTATGAAGTTTAATGTAGATATGCAAATGCTATCCCTTGAATGTTGATCATTGATATCCTTAAAATGGATAAGAATTTTTCTTGAAATGCCAAGTGGCACATTTATTTTCTTCTTGAGTGCTTGAGGAGTAGAAGTTTCTAGAAAATGCTCATTAAGTAACTCCTTTATTGAGCCTTTGAGTAATGTATGGACGTTACATTATTTAGTAGAGCACTTGGATTCTTCGTAGACAAGTGTAGCTCATACACCCAATGTACCATGTTATAGTTTGTAACTCCTTTCTTGATGGATATTAGCACTCATAAGAGGAGAATTAGGGTTTTACATCAAGTGACACATGTCACTTCTTCCTTCTGCATGGATATCTTCTCTTTCACTAATTTAATAGACCCCTTTGAGGTCTTTTAACCTTATAAATCTCCAAATCCTATTTCATTCAATTGCAGTGTATTTTGGCTGGAATATAGAGCAACAATTTGGAGGCTTGAGCACCTATTTCAAGCAATGTAGATGTGGATTTTGAATCACTCCAATGGTGCTTTATCTTATTCCTTTTTTTGTTATACATCCTCCTTTTGTAGATAATGTTGATCTCAAATAATTTCATTTCTCCCTTTGCTTTACTCCTTATCTTTTGTAGGTTTGGCTATCCAATATGTGAGAAGAATGAGCTCTAAGAGTGGATTTTTTTGCTATGCTTGGATAGATTCTAGTATACGACCACCTTTGACTATTTTTCTAGCAAATGTCATGCCTTTGAGGCACCTTCAAATATACCTTCTTTCCCTATATAAGCCATATTATGATAGTGCAATGCAATGTAATGTATTTTTATATAAACAATATTTTATTGCATCTTCTTTTGCACTCCTTTGAGGTCTAAAAGTTTGGTTTTGTGGTAGAATATTGAATGCAATGTATGGGTTTTGAAATTTTCTCTTTGGTTAGACACATTATCCTTTTTCTTTGATGTTTTATAAATGAATCCAAGCTTATAACCACTTGATAGAAGCTCCTTTTTCTGCATTATTTCTTTGTAATATAAACCTTATTGTGATTTGAATTTGAGACTCACCAAGTTTCAATTTGAGGCTTCCTTTATTGATCTTCAGTGGCTAATTTCTTCTCCAATGCTTAGAGGATTGAGCTGATTTGGTGGCTTCTCTTGGCTACTTAATGTTGTAGATCTTTATACACTAATAGAATATTTAGATACTTTGACAAAATCTGATTTTGTGCCCTTACAACAAACATAATCCAGAATATTTTTTAGAGCAATAGATTAGTGCAAATAAATATAATAAATTTTCACTTTTAATGCACTAAAAATTTTACCTTATCACTCCAATCAACTATTAAAATAATGCACTTAACCAATTTATTGTAACTTAATCAAGATTAATTTAAAATGAATATTTAAGAATTATTCTACAATTTTCTTATAAGCAATATCGTAGGAGATAGTCTTATTTTTGCTTTCAAAAGTAGATGATAGGAATTTTATAGATAGTTGTAATTCTAAAATGTAATCAACTCCTAATGTGAAAATGTACCTTAAAAATGACCTTTATTTTGCACTTGTGAACACTGTAATTCTAATATCTTTTTCAAAAATTTAATCTAAATTAAGGAACTTTAACAAATCTAATAAGTAATCTAATTAATGAATCTACTTGCACCAATGGTTGCTTAACTTTTTCTAAAATCTTTTGTAGCTCTTTTTCCACTTCTATAGAGGATGTAGATCATGGTGTCTAAGATCACCAAGTTTTTGCTTTGAGTAAGATCTTGCATATCTTTGTAGGTTGTTTTGAACTCTTTCTTCACCAAAAATGGTCTCAAATGTTCTTTCATGAGCCTAATATTTAATGACTTGTTCTTCTATTATGGTGTCTTCCTTCTATTGTAGATATGAAGAAGTTTATGTCTATGATGCGGTGTCCTCTTGCTATGAGAGGTAGTCTTAAAATATCTTGGATTTGGTGAGCTTATTCTATCTTCAAGTCTTCTTGTCAAATTATTAATTCAAGCAGGATCTTCTCAAGATTCTAAATGTCTTGAGGTCTTCACTGAAATCTTCTTCTGCTCAAATTTGGCACTCCATGCCAAATTTTGTTGTTGGATGGTGATAATTGTATCAATTACATAACTATTAGGGGCTTCTCCTTGGTAGTGGATTTCTCCAATGAGATATCCTTTGATGATTTCTTTATTAAGGTTATCCTATCCTTTTATTGGATGCTTGTCAAGACATCACCAAGGCCTTTGATCTTGTAGCTTCTTTTGGTATTTATCGAGACCTTATCTTCAACATTCTACTTCTGTAAGTTTTGGTGGTGAGACCTTCTCCTAGATCTCTAATTCTTCTACTTCTGATATCTCCAAGTCTAGAAGTTATTCAATTATACTCGATTATGATATCTTTTTATTTAGGTTATAGATTGATTTTGAAGAAGATACTCTTCCTAAATTTCTTATAGGAAGCTTTCCCAACTCACTATATATCTTTTTTTTGCAACAAAGTATTAGTACTAAAATCTACTTTTGAATTAGATACTCACTTCTCGATTCTTCTTAAGTATCAAGGCTTCCATGGTATTTTTTTTAGTATTAAGGCTTATGTGGCCTTTTCTTCAATATAAATTCTTATGTAGTCTTTTCTTAAATATAAATGCTTCTATGGATTTTTATTTTGGATGAAAGCTTCTATGGCCTTTTCTTCTGGATCAAGGATTCTATGGCATTTTCTTCTTTTTTGTGAAGTTTTCAATATAGCAATGGAGATCTCCTATCTGCTAAATCTACCATAATTATTTTCCAAAATTATCTTCTATAGTTTTATTCTCTTGCAACAACGAATTTTGCACTATCAAGGTACTCTGATATTCAGGTAACATAGTTGAAATATGCTAGATTTCTGTTATAGGAGGTATCCCAATCATCTAAGAATTAATTCCATGTAATAAAGAAACTTCAGGTAAAATTTTCCATATATCTTAGATAACCTTCACTAGTTGATTCATCAAACTAATGGATCAAATGTTGAGTCCTAGTCTTCACATGTTTTTTTGTAACTATGTGGAAAGACTCTAGCCATATAAAATCTTAGAATTTCTAAGACTAAGATTTATTTCTTGTTATAATTTCCTAAAATAGACATGCAAAATATTACACAAAATATGAAGAAATAGTAGAACTGATTGATTATTCCATGGATCAACTTTGTATAAATAATAAATTTGATCATTGAGAGTAATTGGATTATAACAACTCATCAAATCTAATGTAGAATTTAACTGAGAGTTCACCTGACTCATGAAGGAGTGGAAACTCAAGTAAGTCTATCCTAGTAGAACTTAAGAGAGTAAATACTTATTCTAACACCCCCCTTAAGTGATACTAGGGGTGGATTGTGCAGATGAGTCCCGAAAATGGAGCTTGATTAGGTACTCATGTACAATGGTTTTATGAAGAGATGGTAAAAACCCATTGGAAAAACCATCTATGAAAAAAAAAAAAAGAGGATTGTCTTTGGTTTGCAAAGATTTTGCTCTTAATACAAAAAAAAGGATGAGTCCCAAGAACATGGCCTGATGAGGTACTCATTTACAATATATATTAGAGATGGTGAAAAACCACATGGAAAAAACCATCTGCTATTAAATAATGAGGCATGTCTTTGGATGGTGAATATTGTCCTCTTAATACACAAAAAAAAAGGATGAGTCCCGATAACATGGCCTGATGAGGTACTCATTTATAATATATATGAGAGATGGTCAAAAAACCACATGGTAAAAACCATCCTCCAAAGAATAAAATAATAAAAGGAGAGATGAAAGACCTCTGTTTCAATGTAGCTACAACACACTTAGTTTCTCTCGCAACTATATGTAACACGAAGAAGGAAATGACTTGGTGAAGATGTCTGCAACTTGATTTTTAGTGGGAATATATTCTAGGTATATGGCTCCATTCTGAATATGATTGCGAATGAAGTGCATGTGTATCTCAATGTTCTTGGTGAACTTATGCTCAAATGAATTTCATACAATATGAATTATGCTCTGATTTTCACACCAAATAGTTATAGATTTTTCATTGAAAAACCCAAATTCTTTTAGAATTTGATGAAGCCAAATATCTTCCTGATTTGCTAAAACTATTGGCTTGTATTCTACCTCTATAGATGATAAAGACACTGCTTGTTGTTTCTTGCATAACCAAGCAATTGGTGAAGAACCAAGATAAAAGACAGCCAAAAGTTGAACATCTATCTTCTACTGAACCTGCCCAATCTGAATCCATGTAGCCAATGATGTCCATGGATTTTTCCTCATATAAGAGTCCAAAGTGAGTAGTTCCTTGCAAGTAGTAGAGGATCCTTTTTTCTACTTTCCAGTTACTAAAATGAGGTTGATGTGAGAATATGGATAGTAAGCCAACAACATATGAGATATATGGACGAGTATGAGTAAGGTATAACAAGCCCCCTACAAGCTGACGGTATAGAGTTACATCACATTGACGGGATGTACAAGAAGTACATAGATTGAATCTAGAATGAAAAGGTGTATGAGAAGGTTTACAATCTATCATTTTAAACCTTTGAAGAAGATCTAAAGTGTATTTTTATTCACAAAATGAAATTCTTGCATCTGTTTAATTTATTTGGATTCCAAGGAAGTAATGGGTTAGACCCAGATCAACCATATCAATTTTTTTAGAGGTATTCTTTTATAGTCTGAATATGAGTGAATTCACTACCAGTTAGTAGTAGATCATCAACATATAGAACAAGTATGGTGATTTTTCCTTCATCTCTCCAAATGTAGACTGTGTTATCAAACTCACAATGCAAAAAACCTAAGGAAAGAAGGAATGAGTCCATTTTTTCATACCAATCTCTAGGAGCTTGTTTGAGGCCATAGAGAGACTTCTTTAGCCTAGAGGAGTCTTGAGTGAAACTAGCAGGTTGTTCCATGAATATATCTTCCTTTAAGTCCCCATGTAAGAAAGCACTTTTTACATCCATTTGAAAGATAAGCCACTTTTGGGAAGTAGCCAGAGCAAGAACCAATTTAACAGAATCCATTTTGGCAATTGGTGCAAAGGTTCTAGCATAATAAATTCCTTCAATTTGATAGAAAGCTTTGGCTACTAGGAGAAATTTGTGTTTGTAAATTTCTGCATTAGGTCCATATTTTGATCTGTAAATCCATTTACAATGAACTATTTTCCTTATTTTAGGTAGGGGAACTAAATTCTAAGTTTCATTTTTTATTAAGGAAGATAATTCATTTTCCATTGTATCATCCCATTATTTAATACTAGTGGCCTATTTTAAGGATTGAGGATTAGAGGAAATAGATTGACAAACAAGACCAACGCCTATGGAGTTGGTTGATATGGATTATGGAAGATTTTGGATGTAAGGAGTAGCTTATTTAACAATGTTGCGGGCCCATTTTGGCATAGTGGAAGGAGTAGAAGGAATGGAAAGACTTTGAGTTGGATTTATAGGTTCCTCATCTTGATCATCAATCTCTAAATTAATATCTAAAGTTGGTTCTTTATTATATTGAGGTTCTACTATAGGAGAAGGCTCAATAGAGGAAGAGGATGTTTGAGGATTTTTTTGAGGGAATGTTTCATAAAATTGGACATTCCTATGAAAAAAGACCTCATGAGTTGAGGGATCAAGGAGCCTGTATGATTTTATTTCCTCATAGTAACCAACAAAGATGAGCTTTTTACTTTTCTTATCTAGAGCCTTACTTTTCTTTACGATGTGTGCCCAAGTAGTACACCCAAAAATCTTAAAGAAGGATCCATCTGGTTTTGAACCAGTCCATGCTTCTTCAGGAGTTAAATGGTCAAGATATTTATGAGGTGTGTGATTTTAAATATAGTTGGCACAATTAATAGTATCTTCCCAAAAAACCTTTGGAAGATCTCTTTAATGGAGCATACAGTTTGACATTTCCATCAATGTTCAGTTCTTCCTCTCTACAATACCATTTTGCTATGGATTATAGGAGATAGAATGATGATGAATGATGCCATGACTTGATAGAAATATTGAGAACTCATTACTACAGTATTCCCTCCATTATCTGTGCAAATTTTCTTGATGTTGCAAGAGGCCTAATTTTCAACTAAGGCTTTGAAGATTTTGAAGTGGGATAGAACATCACTTTTGTATTTTAGGAAGTAGACCCAAGTTCTTCTTGAAAAGTCATCAATGAAGTTTAGAGCATATTTTTCTCCTTTGAAAGAAGGCTCTGAAAAAGACATCAAGTCACTATGGACTAACTCTAGAGAGGATGAGGCTTTTAGAGATCCAATTGGGTGGATAGGATCTTGATGTTGCTTTAAAAGAGCACATATAGGACATACTCCATCAATAGAAGAGACTTGAGGTAGACCTGTTACCATTTCATGGGTGTTCAATTCCTTTAGGTAGTTATAACTGAGATGACAAAATCTTTCATGCCAAATTTTACTTTCAAGATCTCCATGAGCCACAAAACATGAGGCTCCTTCTAGATTTTTTAATCCTTTGAAGTGAAATAGGCGAGTGTTGTGATCAATATCCCATTTGGCTATAATAGAGTAGGGGTTTTGAAAGTCTCTTATCTCAACTCCTATTGGAGAGAAGAGAATAATTTTCCCTTTTCCAAAAGTACAAATCTGATAGACGAAGAGGAGATTTATTGCAATGTTTGGAACATAGAGAATATTATTGATAGAGCCACCATAAATGGATATGTCACTCTTTCCTTTGACTGGGATAAATGAAGAGTTACCAACTTCTATGCTACATGTTGAACTTGAGGAGATAGAAGAGAATGACTCATCTAAATAAGTCATGTGATGAGTTGCTACAGAATCTAGGACCCGGTAATTAGAAGAAGTATTGGTGGTCTTCCATTGAAAATTTAGGGATTTTCCTATCTAATTTTTACTATCTATATTTTTATCCTTCATAGTTGCATCTAGTTGTTGTATTATTTTCTAGCATTTATTTTCATAATGACCATTATTTTTGCAATGAGTACAGGTTAAGGGACTTATTTATTTATTTTTAAATTTTTATTTAGAGGATGTGGATGCTACTAAGGATTTGGAGGGAGAGGAATAGATCTCATACTTAGCAAGTTTTTTTTCTTCTCTAGTTAGTCTCTCACAGAATTCTTCTAAGGAGGGCATTTTGAAACTTGTACCAAGAGCATCTTTTGTAGATAGAAATGTGGTTGCAAATATTTAAAATACACCATTTAATTTAGAAATAATTAGATAGATGCATTCTTCATATTTTTTATCCTTTCCACTACCTTTAAATTGAGTAAGGACTTCTTTAAATTTGGTGATAAATTCAACAATATTACTGAAGTCGTTAGGAGATAAAGTTGTTAATTCTACCTCAAGTTGCATTGACCTCATTTGATCTATTTTTCCAAATAAATTATTTAATTTTTACCAACTTTCATAAGGATTTTTACAATCTGTAATGTGAAACCATAATATTTCATGGACATTAATGCTTATAATACCCATTGTTTCACACATATTTCCTTTATGAACAAATTTTTCATATTCTTTCTCAAATTCATATTGCTTTTCTTCTAGAAAGTGAGTGAGCCCTTTTTGAGATATAAGATTTAAAATTTTGGGTTTCCAAGTGTGATAGTTATGAGGGGTGAGAAGATCAATTGTATTCATTTTACGAATAAAGTTTGAATTTGTAACCAATATACCCCCCCTTACAACTTCAAGTTTATATTAGTGCAATTGAAAGAAGAATGCAAGTTTTTTTTTAATTTCACAACCCTCAGATTACCCACCCTAAAGAGAGGGAAACTATAAGTAATAGAGTGTTTTTATATTAAAATTAGCTTAGAAATAGTTGTCAAGCCCAATATCTTTCTTCTCAATTACCTACCCTTACTTGAGGGAAATTGTAAGTAATGAGTAGAAAAAATATTTGGAAGATTGGCTTGAAATGCAAGTAGGATCAGCCAAATTTAGATATTGGAATATCTCAATGACTCACTCTTATGAGAGGGAAACTATAAGTAATAGAGATATCCAATATTAGAAATAAGGTGATAAAAAAAATATATGCCAGGACTATATACCAAGTCTTTAAAAAAAACTGCCCTAACTTGAGGGAAACTATAATTTTATGGAAGATATTGGTACGTGAAACATAGGTAAAATATCTTGAAAAAATTAAGAAACTATATATTTTGAATAGGATTGCTTAATTGGAAATAGACTTCTTTAGTATTAAAAAAAAAAGAATAGATAGAAAAGAATTTAATTTTAAGAATAAGCAACAAGCCAAAAATAAAACTATATTAGTTTTGAGGGCTTGAAAAAAGTTATTATTTTTTTCTATCTATATTTTATGAATTAACTTGAAAAGAAGTGTATTTAAAAAACCAACAAGATTATGATAGCATAATTTTAAGAAGTTAGTGAATATCTTCTTATACCATATGGAGATTTTAAATGAGATTAAACAATATACACCTCTGAAATTTAAAAGCCACTATAAAGAAATTTAGAAGAGCGATTTAAAGAAGATAGACACAAAAAAATATAAGAATACACCCCCCTAAAAGATAAAACAAAAAAGGTGTAAAATTGAGCACCCTAAACCCCCCCCTTCAAAAAAAGAACTTTGCATTTACTAGGTTACAAATGACTCTTTTCACTAAAGCCCTTTGATAGAGAAAGAGGCTTTAGAAAAAAATGAGTCAAAATAAAATACGAAATACATAAATTCTAAGGGGATATTTATGTATGGTTTTTACCTTCGAAATTGAAGGGACAGATAAAAAACCAATACAAAGAAGCTTTAGACAAAAAATAAATAGAAGAGATATACTTCAAACAAGGTGCCTTCGATTCATGACTACACTAAACCGAAAGAAATAACAAAGATAACGTCTAAAAGAATGATCTTGTTGACGCATGAAGAGAAAACCTAAAATTATTCGGGTAGGTACCATAAAACAAAGAGGTAGAACTGGTTTTACTTTGATGCATCACAAAAGATAAAGATCACTCTTGCTTTCTATGAGAGCATCGAATAAGACCCAGACCTATCTCTTCGTAGACCTAGCACTTGTAGACGTAGTTCCTCACAAACATAGTGCCTTAGCTTTTGTAACCTGTAGAACAAAAATAAAATAGAAGAGGCGATAAATGGAAATATAGACTGTTATAAATAGTTTTTAAAAGAGATAGCAATTGAATGATATCAAAATAATAAAACAAATAAGTTGCTTGCTTCAGCACCATGATGCATCGCCTTTGAGAAAAACAAAATTAACACTCTACACATATAATTTGTCAGAGAATAAACGAAGCTCAAGATCATAAGAAAATGATGAAAAAGGAAGAGAGACAAAGATAACTAAATAGGAGGTAATGAGAGTCATTTGCAAATATTCCAACCGAGAACAAATCCACCGATTTACATTAAATGAATGATATCCCAGCTTTAGGGGGATCCTACATAGTTTGTCGATGCAGCAAAGATACCCCAAGGAAGATCACAAGATAGAACGGTATAAAATGTTTTATCTTGCAACTGAAGTGACATGGCCTAAGAGCGCATCAGAAGAATTGAAAAAAATTAAAGGATTTTATAATAGTTGACTTTATTGAGAGTTGTGCCAAGTGTCAAAAATAAAGGAAAGCATATATTATAGATCTCCAGTGAAGGAGATATAGAAATTGATTAGAGAGGCATCAGGAATAGATATTTTGGTACCCAAAATTGGGTGCTCTGTGCAAGATTCGAGAGCCTCAATCGTGATTCTTCGAGAGCAACGATAAGGCAACGAACAAAGCCCTTTTTTTTCCTACAAAAAAAGATACACTAAAGATAGAAAATAAAATTCCTATTAATCAAGATTTTATATAAAAATTTTAATAAAAAAAATTGCTTGAAAAAGGTGTTTCCTTTTTTCAAGAAAAAAATAATTAATATATATGACAATGGGCAATTTTTCTAAAAAAAAACCATTTACACTAAGAGTCAATGAATCTTCCCTTCCCTTTTTTAATGTGATAAGACAACAAATAATATTCAGAATAACCCACATATATATATTTAAAAAAATATATAGTAAAAAACTATATATAAAATATTATTGAAGACTTAAATCCAAGAGAAGAGGAGAAGACAACAAAAGATCCAAAGAACCAGCTCCTAGAACCTTCAAAAGAGAATGCTAGCAAGATATATCCTGCTCTAGTACCATTTTAGAATTTATCAAAATAGACATTCAAAGCATTACATAAAATATGAAGAAAGAGTAGAACTTATTGATTATTCCATGGATCAACTTTGTATAAATAACAAAGTTGATCATTGAGAGTCGTTGGATTACAACAACTCATCAAATATGATGTAGACTTTAACTAAGAGTTCACTGACTCATGAAGGAATGGAAACTCAAGTAAGTCTATCATAGTAGAACTTAAGAGAATAATTACTTATTCTAACATTTCTATCTTCACTTACGGCTCTCCCTAATTCTACCATCTAGAATCTTCTATGAGTTTTTGATAGTGACTGGTCCAACAATGCATTAAGTTGACAAAAAACTTAGGATCAATGATAATTGTGCTTTTCCTATGGATAGATCTACCATAGCTCTTATACCATTGTTAGATTTTGATACATGTAACGGAAGATTCCAATCACAATATGTAAAATAATAAGAAAGAAATTAAATATGTGATATGACTAAAATATGCTATAAATATAAATGTCAAAAATTATTACAAAGTAGCTATGAAGAAAATGAACAATCCATAATCTAAGCTACTGCTCATTAATAAGCTCTGAGCTTATAGCTCACACACTCTGTATACTACTACACTCTATCACACTTCTACTCACTACAACACTCTTACACACTTCTATCTATGGCCTTTTATATAGGAAGATAGGTTTCTTGGCCAACACTCTACCTAGTTGTACAATGGACACCTTGTACATATACAACTTGCACATTGATACTTGTGTATTTATTACATTACATAAAGTAACTAGATAAATTCCCCCTAAAGTAATTTAATTTCCTAAGTATGTACAAATAAATGTACATTTATATGACACAAATAATGTAATAAAGTCTATTTATAGTATTTCTATTGTATTAGTTGCATTGAATGGGGTCTGAAATATTCATAACAAATATATAAGGAGTGCTTGGAAGGTATTCTTGATAAGTTGTAGCTTACTTGCCTAACTCAACAAATTTTGTTTCCATCCAACTAATTTACTCTTAATCTTATCAATCAACACATCCCACATGTGATCCTTACATGCCCTAATGAATATTGTCATGACCAAATAAATATAAGGGATAGTTAAAACACTACACCTAAGCTCCATTATTATTATTTTTTATTGATTATGTGCTATGTTTATTAAAAATCCTCATTCTTTTTCATCTCTATCATTTTTTATGACACTTTTCCATAGATATTTAGTATTCTCCTCAGTTCCTTTACCTCAACTATAAAAGGTATCCCCAAAAAAATGGTGTCATCCATAAATTATTGGCGAGTAATACCTTCTCTAGATATAGATGGGTTCAATACCCCTAAGGCTCATGCTTGTTTTACTACTCCTATGCATATTTTCAATGCTTTTGATATAATTTTGAAGAGATACGGGGATAGAGGATCTCCTTACCTTAAGCCTCTACTTCTTCCTAATAATTAAACTAAGGAATTATTTATTATAACTAATAATTGAGGTCCTCCATAGCAATTATTCACCCATCTCCTCCATTGTTTGTTGAAACCAAATTTCTCTAGGACTTTATCTAGGAATTTTCATGAGACCCTCTCATAGGCTTTGTTCATGTCAATATTTAACACCATTAGCTCCCTTTTACCAATGTTAATTGAATGCATGGTCTCATAGAGTGTGATTACTCCATCCAAATTTTATCTACCTTTCACAAAACCCCTTTGTTGCTTTGCAACGATCTTTGGGAGAGTAGACTTTAGTCTTAGTAAAATAACTTTTGATGTAACTATCTTCTAGTTTAACCCTCTATTTTTATACTTAATGTTCTCCTTATGGGCAAGGAACTTAGCCCTTAATCGACTAGATTTACTTTTATTTTAATTTATTTATCTACACTACAAGAAAAAAATCTCACTTCAACACTGGCTCTAACCTACATAGTGAAAGTTAGCTCTCTACAATTATGTGGTCCAATCATGATGAATACTTAATGAATTCTTGTTTGTTCAAAGGTAATAAATATACAATTCAATATAGGTGTTTATGATTGTAAGGATTATAGTCCAAATGATTTCATAAATAGTCCCTTTTGTAGTTATTATCATTACACACTATGGAAATTTGAATTGGGTATATATGATCTATGGAAGCTCAAGTTAAGTAACAATGAAATCTAAAACTTCTACCTATTAACATATTTAACCCTGAAAATAATATAATAAATAAATAAATACATATATTTATATAAAATTAATAATATAAATATTATAACCTTAAGTTTTAAAGTATTTTTTATGTTTAAATATTCATAGCCAAAAAAAAGGATCTCTAGTTTATTAATAACATATAAATTTAATTTTTTTTTTAAATTAATGAATAAATATGTTTAAAAAATCAAATGAAAATTATAAAACAAATTTAAAAATAGTAAATTTACTTATTAAAATAAGAAAGATATAAAATAAATTAATTTTTTTAAAAACCTGTCTATATATATATATATCAAAATTCATAGGTATATAAAAATTATATAGATATATAGATAGGTATTAACATGGAAGGGGACTAGACTTGCATCATAACATTAACTAGTTAGAAAGTTATAAAGCAAGAGGGCCAACCCCCCACACACATGCCCAAAATCCATGTTAATAGGGGTGAGCAATCCCATAAAGTAGGACCAAGGACTTGCACCTTTAAGTCTGCTATCCCATTGGCAAACAATTTAGAAAGTGTTGGGATTTATAAACCACTCAAGTCCAATAACACAATTAATGTGGTATTATTCACACACAAACTACACTAACAATATAGATAGGTATTAACATGAAATAAAATTCAAATTATGGAATATGCCACTAGACTTGCATCATCACATTAACCGGTTGTAAAGCAAGAGGACCAGCCCCGAGATTATTCACATGCACAAACTACATTAACAAGATAGATAGGTGTTATAAAGCAAGAGGACCAGCACTGAGATTATTCACATGCACAAACTACATTAACAAGATAGATAGGTATTAATGTGGAATGAAATTCAAATCATTAACCGATTATAAAGCAAGAGGGCTAGCCCTGAGATTATTCACAAACACACAAACTACACTAACAAGGTAGACAGGTATTAACGTGGAATGGAATTCAAATCATAGAATATGCCACTAGACTTGAATCATCACATTAACCAATTATAAAGCGAGAGGTATAGCCCCCCATAGACATGCCCAATCTCGATGTTAATAGGGGTGAGGAATCCCACAAAGTGGGACCAAGGATTTGCACCTTTAAACTTGCTACCCCATTGGCAAAGAGTATAGTAAGTGTTGGGGTTTATAAGCCACTCAAGTCCCACAACACACTTAATGTGGTATTATTCACACACACAAACTATACTGACAATATAGATAGGTATTAACGTGGAATGAAATTCCAATAATAAAATATACCACTAGACTTACATCATCACATTGACCGGTTAGAAAGCAAGAGGATCAGCCCCCAAAAACATGCCTAGATGAACTCCAATCATGAAATATACCACTAGACTTGCATCATCACATTAACCGGTTAGAAAGCAAGAGGGCCAAACCCCACACACAAGCCACTCAAGTCCCACAACACACTTAAATGTGGTATTATTCACACACACAAACTATACTGACAAGATAGATAAGTATTAACGTGGAACGAAATTCCAATAATGGAATATACCACTAGACTTACATCATCATATTAACTAGTTAGAAAGCAAGAGGGCCAATCCCTCACACACGTGCTTAGATGGAATTCCAATCATGTAATATACCACTAGACTTGCATCATCACATTAACTGGTTAGAAAGCAAGAGGGCCAGCCCTCCCCCACACATGCTCAAACTCGATGTTAATAAGGGTGAGGAATCCCACAAAGTGGGACCAAGGACTTGCACCTTTAAGCCTACTACCCCCATTGGCAAAAAGTATAGCAAGTGTTGGGATTTATAAACCACTCAAGTCCCACAACACAGGTAATGTGGCATTATTTACACACAAACTACGCTAACAAAATAGATAAATAGATAAGTATTTTCGTGAAACAGAATTCTAATCATCGAATATTATACTAGACTTGCATCATCACATTAAATGGTTAGTTAGAAAGCAAGAGAACAATATACCGAAACCTTTAATATTCTCTTGTTTATTGAATTAATTATGAATAAAACCAACGTCATATAAGCGAGTGAAAAACTTTAATAACTTTTCTATTCATTATGATTATTGATAATAATTGAACATTCTCACATATATATTTTTGGGGAAGACATAAATTTTGGTCTCTTTCCATGTTAAAAAATATCAAATCATAGAAGTGGTATGTACGGGGTTCGTTGATCTTTGATCTCTACTAATATTTTCAAACTAATGATATTAAATTTGTGTTTTATAAATAGGGAGACGTTATCAGAGAGACAGGTGTTGTTTACGGCTATGTTTGAAAGGGCAAATGTATTTTAAAAGGAGTTTAAAATGTATGATACTTGGGAGTAGAACTGATGCAAAAGCAGGCGGGAGATGGTATAGTTTCGGAGAGTAGCAATTTCGGATGTATCTTATTTTAGAATGTGTCAGCCATGCATATTTATATATGTTTCTTGATTGGGTTTATTTGCAACACTTATTTACAGCCTGCAAGACGAGTCCCTTGACACAAAAGAATTTTACATAACAATCCGAAAATTAATAAAAAAAAATCATCATTAATATATGGTAGTTTTGTTATAATAACATGTCTGCTAAACAATAGAGCATTTGTATAAGGAAGTCACTCTCTTCTCTCCTCTTTTCTCCCTCTCTACCTCTTCATTGGAAATTCTCTTATTTTTTTCCCCTCTCATTCTTCATTGGTGTTGACTTATCATACAACCTCAATATGATATTGGAATCCATGTGATGATCCATGCTCCTTATTTATGAAACTCATATTTTGAAATAATATCTACATATACTTTCAATATAATATTCACCTCATGTGGGGTTTCATCCATTTTGTTCATTGTCCCTTCTTGTGTGGGTTTAGAAATTAAAAAAATATGCTTCCTTTTTATTCTTTTGCTTCAAGGATTGTTCTTTTGTACCCTTACACATTGTAGAACTGGTTTCCACTTCTTTCCCTTTGTCCTTTAATGGACATAAGGTGTATCTATTTTCTTCTTTATCAATAGTGTAGGTGTTATCCCAACCTTCATGCACCGATTTTTATCAAACTACCATGGTCTTCCTAACAAGACATGACATGCATCCATTGACATGATGTTACATAGAATCACATCCTTATAAGAGTAAATTTGGAGATCTACCATATATCTCCACTACAAACTAAAACTACTATTACTATTAGGATCATATTTAGTGAATATAAAAATATATGAATTACAACAATGGATGAGCCTGCTATTAGAAATATATTTAGTGAATATATAAAAATTATAAATTATAACGATGGATAAGTATGCAAGAGCATATTGTTGATTGGGATATACTCTTTATGGGGGAGGATCCAAGACTTGGAAAGAGTGATGGAGGCAGAAGCGTAGATTGTCCATAATGCTACATGGGACACACCCAATGCTTTAGTGAATTTGTGCATGCATGTGAAAAAATAATCAATAACGAAACATGTTATTGGTGGGGCTTCATTTGTGGTCCTTTACAAGAGATAAATGATCATAGAGTCAAGCTTATGCATGAAAAAGAAAAATTCATCGATCAACTGGATGTATATATGTTGTGAGGGTAGACCATGTGGAAGATAAAGAAAGTAAATTTTCATTACCTATTACTCTAAATAATTAGAAACCATCAACCCATCATTTACGGGTTTAAATATTTGATGTTTGATCCACTCTATATTGAGGAAAGTGATGAAGATGTCTCGAGTAGCTAGCAACATTGCAAAGTGTATGAGACGGTTGACGTGGCCTTGAGCAAGAATTAACACCACAACCGCATGAGGAGGGTGTGGTATTGAGTCCATCATTTTGTGCTGTATTCCTACCAAACATGATAATTTTTATAGCCTTATCAAAATCGCTAGTATCTCTTGTCTCATATGACCCCTTAATAAGTTAATAGGTTGAGGCAAAGCTTGTAGTTATCTACAAATACGAGTCAATAAGTGTTGATATAGTGGTTTTTTGGTGACTATATTAATAGTTCTTGTTAGAGAAAATTTTTGCATCCCTAAGAGATTGTCATATCGTAGAATTTTCTAATTCCAATCAACACTATGGAGTTTTGTGGATCTACCTCTTTAACTTAAGAAAAACAAAAATAAACTTAAAAAGTAAGTTAGGTAAAGAAACCCCAAGTAGAGCTATGATACATTTAATTATGCACTACCATATAACAAAAGCAATGAAAATCATTCAATAATTGACCAATATCTATAAAACCCATTAATTATACTCTATGAGTAGGCTGATGTCTTATCCATTATGCAATTGTAACAAGGATTTAAACTATTAAATATGGTAGAAGGAAAAATAAAGAAGAAAGTGGGTCAATTTTATTCATTCAAATGATGCAACAAACATAACTGAAATTCACTAGTGAGATAATACGCCATTCACACATTCAAATAATCTAATGCAAATGTGAAACACACATAACTAAACTGTAAAATTGTTCAAATATGGAAGCAATATTTTTATTAATATTAAAATATTATTACAATTTGAGTCTGGTTGAACAACCCAAACCATATTAAACCAATACAAAGGGTTTATATTTTCAAATCATGTAGCAAATAACCTCAAGGCTTCATTCTAATATAGTAATAAAGAGCCTCCTAGATTTTGATCTAGTCATTGGAAATAATCTTATCAAACTGAATGTTTTCTAATAAAGAATGGTACAATTACAACAAATAATAAGGAATGGATATGGGAGAAAAGACACAAAGGAAATACAATTGACAAGACAAGGGCACTCAAGAATATCTTTGAAAAAAAAATTAATCCAAAACTTGATTTTTTTGGGTTGATGCAGCTTGTATTTATAGTCTAAAGATGACCAATTATTTTATAACTACATCCATCAAATTTCTCCATCTAGCTGCATCTACACCACTAATTTTGGTATACCTTACAACTGGGTTATAGTTGTTCTAAGTTATCTCATCCTATAATTGGCACTTGGCTACTTATCAACCATCAAATTTACTTGTAGTTTATAGCTATGTTGGATCTGTCCTCCAAATTTGATTATCTCTAAAGGAATTTCCACTTGTGGAAATTAAGGGCCCAAATAGTTTTCTTTAAAAATTATGGATTTATGTAGAATAAGAGGATCAAAAAGTGGCTAGGAAATAAGATGATGAGTGATAAGAAGGAGAAAAAGAAAAATAAAATATGTCTGGTATTCGTTATAGGGAAAGAAGTGGTTATGGATCGTAGAAATTGGAAAATAGAAGACGATGAAGCAGTATTCATAAAAAAATAAGGTAAAATAGTAGTAAAAAGAGGAATTACTAAAAAATAAGGGATGCATGGTATTATATATAATAATAATTGTAGAAATAGGAAGAAGTATGAATTAGTGAAAATATGAAAGTTAGAGAAGATGAGGCAATAGATACAAATGAATTCTAAAATAAAAATTATTATAAATGAAAGAATAAGAGGAAAAGAGGGAGAGATGGTGTAAGGGGATACCAAGAACATGGGATACCCCCATAAAATTGTACTTCCATAAGTATATTCCACTATAGCTAAAATTTATTTTAGGTCTAGCCAAGATACATTAGGCAAATATTATGGATGCTTGTGGGATAAAGTTAAGTAGGAACCTCTATTGTTCATCACGTGTAGTAGCATAGTAATTTAATTCCATCCTTAGAGATGTGTTGAATTCTAAATTTTGGATTTGGAAATATAGAACCTGACCCTCTTCATCATAATCACACAATAATTACTTCTAACTAGGCATTTTTTCAACAAATCTAGGATTTATGTGAATTATCTCCTCACATAGTTTTTCATACAATTTATCTTCTCACATGCCTTTTTTGACACATGAGTACTTTACCTACAGATCTCTTTTAGGAAGGATTCCTTTATTGGTAAATGCAGATCATTGATTTCATGTTGTACACCATCGATGATTGTGAACAATCTACCAATTCATTATTTTCCTCTCTTCACATGATTTTTTTCACCATAAGTTCTTGGAAAAATAAATCGTATGTATGACTCATAGAAAATCTCAACTATCTATTACACTCTTGGGATTAAATGCAAACCATTGATCATTGATCCCATATTGATGTGGACCATAGATTTTATCTCACTAATAGTATTTTATCTAAAACTATTACTGATGACATGTGGAATACTACACATCATAGATGTCCTTCCCTGACCAATATGGATCAAGGATCTTATTGGATGATTCATTATGGCCTTGTTGTATAGCATATAAATAAATCTAGACCATTGATTTTATTTAGATTGATAATTGTGGATTATCCATTCTAGAAGATATTCAAAAGATGCAATGTGATAGTGGATTGGATCAATAAAATTTTGAGACTTTATCATTAAGTATTGTGAACCATTGATTTTTTTTTACTTTCAATGAGACCTAGGCCATTAGAGTCATCCAATATGATATTTGATTTATCCATATACATTGTATTTAGGCAGTATGACCACATAGTGACTAATTATATCTATGACTCTATCTGAGATAATCCTAGACATCAATGCTAACATGAAAACCAAATCTCAACAATTTACGATGGGTTCAATAGATTATATGCCTTAATCATAATACATGTATTTTTTACCCATGATTTCTTCACTCTTTTTCATTGAATATTTATTGTTTGCATAACCTAGATATTAAATTTGAACAATTAAAGTCAAGGATTCTATATCGAATTTACTTCCATGTGGCTTCCTCTAGTCCACAAGATTTATCCTTATTGGTAAATTTAATTTCTCATTATTGGCATATGAAGTCATTGATTTTAATCTCCTTCCACTTATTTTTTCAATCTATTAGATCTCTATGTCAATTTAGGATTAATCCAATTCATTTAAGATGGTGACCATACTTCATACTTGGTGGTATATGGTGCCTTCCAGTCCATGAGAATTTTATGCCACTTTGAGATGAAATGGGTCCAAACAATTTCTAAGCATACTTAATAGTTGAATCAGGTCCACAATTTCCTTTATTCACCAATAAATATTGTCCACTAGATTTATCTTATGATAGGTTTATTTTAGGAGAGATTTTTTTTTTCTTCCACATAGAATTATATGGATTGTTGATTCGGATCCAATAATAGAGCACTGAAGAAATACAAACATTCTTCTATGATTATTGAGGAGGGACATTTTTCGTAGGACTGCCCAAACTATCAAAATTGTTTTGACCATACTTCACTCATCCGGACTCGAATTGAGTTGAAATATTGAGGGTAGATGCTTGAAAAACCCTAGAATGTCTCCAAAAATTTTTAGATCATTTGGAGCAATAGAGGTACAGCGTATGACTATATGTGAACAAGATTTTTTGCAAGTGACTATGCGAGGTATTCATCTGGGTTGAGTGCAAGTAGGTCTGGAGGTTATTTTTTGGGGCATTCGGGCCCTAGCAACCAATATTTTTGTGGTTTATACTCAATATTTTAGTAGGATATGCTGCAGGGGATCTAATATGGATTAGAAAACTATCTTTCAATAGATCATATTGTGAACTTGAGTGGCAATGACTTACAATTTACTACACAAAATAAAAGTGAAAATCATACCTTTCCATGATATCTAGGGTAAGGATTACCGAGATCATGATTTTTTTTAAGAAGTTGATAAAAAAATGGCTCAGATCCCAAGTGAATCTAGTGCTAAGGCGAACCCACAAAATAAATCTACTATGAAAACCCATGTCAAGAGTAAAAATTTTGAAGAATCAGCCCCAACAATGAATTTTAGGGATGCCCTCCATGGTGGATAGCCTCAGCCCAATGCTAATATTAATCTTAGGGCTTCTCATAAATATCTAATAATACCTAATATTTATAACAAAAAAACAAATTCAGGATGTCTTAAAGTTGCTTATGGAACTCCTATTGTTAAGCTTGATATGGGTAACATTCATATTGGCATTGAAGATATGGAAAAAAGAGGATTAATTTATCGATTCATAGTTTTTCATCCAAGCCTAACTACTTTCAAATTTTGGGCTGCAAAAATTTATAAAAACAAAGGTGAGTCACAAATCTATATTTATCGAAATGGTTATTTTCTTGTTTTATTTACTAATAATGAAGATAGAGAGAAAATTTTTCAAGGGGGTCCCTGGTTCTTTGGAAGGGCAGGGATTTTCATGAAGCCTTGACATACTAGATTTAAATTTGAAGAAGAGATACCTTCTATAGCTCCCGTGTGGATTAGACTCTTTGGCCTCCCTATTGAATTTTGAAATCCTACTATTTTTCATCAATTGTAAACTCTTTAGAAACTTTTATGATGGTTGTTGATTGTATTCAAAATTTTAAACATATTATTTATGCATGAATTTGTGTTTTAATGGATTTTGACAGACCCCTACCTAAAAATATCACTTTACAATTTTGGGAAGACACTTGGGAGAAGGTAGTGGACTATGAGAACATTCCTTTTTGTTGTATAATTTGCCATGAATATGTTCATTTGGATAGTGCTTGACCAAATAAAATTCCTGATCAAAAGAAATAAGATATAAACTTAGCAGGTTTCCAAATGCCTAAGAATAAGAACACTAAAAAAAACTAGTTATGAAGAATCAATTAAATTCATCTACTAATATGTTTGAAATTCTTTCCACAAATGATGTCCCAAGTGGGGAAGAGGAAATAATGGAAACAAAAATCTTAGAAACACCATTTAAATATGAAGGGAAGAACTCATAGACAAACCAACAAATCAAATATTTTCAACCAAAAAATGGGAAAATTTATAAATATTAAAACTTCACATAATACAGGTCCCAATATAGACTGTGTTGAACCCTATAGTAACATTTTGACTATGTATGAGCATTATTCAAGGTTAGAATCCATCTCATATTTAATTATAGTAAGTCAAGAAATAGGAAAAAAAACTAAAGATGGATTCTAATCAAAAGGCAGGTCGCAAGATCAATCAATATCATATGGTAAAAGAAGGTGAAAATTTTATGGATGAAGGTAATATTAATGCCCTTTCCAAATTTTTTAGCCTTGGTATTAATGAATATCATCACTTGGAATATTAGAGGACTCAAAGGGAGTCTTTCAAAATAAAAATGAAATCAGAAGAATGATTCAGATAAATCATCCACATCTTGTTTTCCTTCAAGAAACGAAGATGACAATAGAGGATATGGACTCAATTACCAATAAAATTTGGCTAGCTGAAAAATTGGTTACCCTCATTTCCCAGGGGACTTCTGGTGCCATTGCTTATCTTTAGGATCTAAAAGAGGTAGTTATTCACCATATGGCTGGCAGTTGGGTTCTTTTGGCTATAGTTATTCAAATTAGACATTCCAACCAAATTATGCTCTGCATTATTGTTTATGCTTTGACTACTTTGGAGGAAAAAAGAAGATAGTGGAAGGATATAACTTATATTATCTCTCATTTTCCTAAATCTTGGATCTTTATCAGAGGATATTTCAATATCATCCTCTCTCTAGATGAGAAAATAGGGGGAAATAGAAATTTGGATAGAAGCACCGACCTCATGAGTGAATATATTGCAAACCTCCATCTTATGGACATCCAAATAGATAATGGCATTATAACTTGGTCTAAAAGAAGAAAAAGCTTAGCTTTTATAATGGAGATATTGGATAGGTTTTTGCTCTCTAAAATTTTTTTAATCCATGGTCACATTCCTAAAGTGAAGACTCTTAACAATGTTGGTTTGGATCACTAGCTAGTCATGGTGGAAATATGGAAAACCAATGTGAGTTTCTCTCCTTTTTGTTTTCAATTAATGTGGCTAAGAGACAGTTTCTTTAGACCTCATGTATAATAATGGTGATAACAATGGTGGAAGGAAGGAAAGCCTAGGTATGGGACTAAGATGTTCTATTTTTCCAAAATATTGTAATACATCAAATCCAAAATCAAGACTTAGAACTGGAAGGAGTTTGGGGATGTTCATAAAAAAACATGAAGTTATTGCTCAAAATGAAATTTTGAATAAGAAAATCCATTTAGATGGCCTCATAGAGAGTATAAGTGCATATGAAATTAAACTCACAACTCAATTAGAGGAATGGAAAAAAAGAGAAGAACTCTTATGGAAGCAAAAATCTAGAATTCAATGGCTCAAAGAAGGAGATTGAAACACAAATTTCTTCTACAAATATCTTCAAGATTGAATATCTCATAACTTTATTTCTTCCTTGAAATCAGATTTTGGAGATGTTTTATACACTTGGGATGACATGAACTCTATTATTGTCGATTACTTTTTCAATATTTTTTTTGCTACTCCTCTTGACTCAACTTCTCAACAAAATAGTCTTAAATAAATCCCTAATGTTATCACTTCTTAGGAGAACTCTATTTTGAATGCTCATGTTACTATCAATGAGCTTCAACATGTAGTTTTTAAAATGCAAAAATGGAAAACCCCAGGTCCTAATGGTTTTTCCATTGAGTTCTACCAAGAGTTTTGGGATATCCTTCATGCTGATTTATTAGAAGTGGTGGAAGAAGCTAGGAAAGCCAAAGAAATTTTGAAGGCTATCAATAAAACTTATATTACTCTTGTTCCAAAAGCTCAAGAGATTGATCATATCTAAGATTTTATACCTATTAGTTTATATAATGTTCTTCTCAAAATCATTACTAGGATCATGGCATAAAGGTTGAATCCTATTTTACATAAGATTATTTTCCCTAAACAAGGGGTTTATGTGAAAGGGTGTCAAATAGTAGATGAGATATTTATTTATCAGTAAGCCATCCATTCCATGGATATGCAAAAATTTACTTCCATGTTCATTCGGTTATACTTACCCAAAGCTTATGAAAGAGTGGATTGGCACATCCTTATCATATTTTTGAGGCAATTTGGTTTCTCTCAATATTGGATGGATTGGATTATGGGATGTATATCTATAGTTTCCTACTTAGTTCTTATTAATGGTAGACCTTCTCATTTTTTCCCAGCTTCTAGAGGTATTAGGCAAGGTTACCCACTATCCTCTTATTTATTCGTCATTCTTGTTAAATGCTTGGGTAGGACTATAACCAGAAAGAGAGAAAACAAAACCCTTGAGGGAGTTACCATTTCTCATGGAGCTAGACCTATCTCTCATATTCAATTTTTTTATGAATCTACTCTTTTAGGTAAAGCTACAGTTAAGGAAGCTTCTAATATTGAGTAAATCATTAGCTATTTTTCTAAGGCTACTGGGCAATTGATCAATGAAGATAAATCTAAAGTTATTTTATTTCACTACTCTTCCAGACAAGAATCCATGGTCTTGGATAAATTAATATATGGGAAGACCTCCCTTCCGATAACTTATTTAGGTATTCCCATAAATATTCAAAGGGAAAAAAAAATATTCGAATTGGTTTTTGGACAAAGTCAAGAAGAAAATTGGAAGGTGGACCAAAAGGTGGATTTCTTCTAGGGGTAGAATCATCTTATTAAAATCAGTCCTTCAAGCTATTCCTATTTATGTTCCTTCTGTGTTGAATATCCCAAAGGCTATTATTAGAGAAATGGATCAAATCAATCATCAGTTCCTCTAGAGTGGTACTATAGGGTAAATAAAATGGGCCTTGGTGAAATGGGATACTTTATGTCTTCCTAATAATGAAGGGGGGTTAGGATTCTAGTATTATATTAATAACAACAAATCTATAGCTACTAAATTATATTGGAGGATGTTGCATAACCCCAATGCTCTTTGGACCAATAATATTCGTGCTAAATATAATGATAATAAAAGTCCTGAAGACCTTGTTCGCTATCAATTGCCTACCAAAGGTTCTCCCATTTTAGCAGTTCTTAAGACTGGTGAGGATTTGATAAAGAAAATTTTATTTTGAATTATTCATAATGTTCAGCAAGAAAATTTTTGGATAGATTCTTGGTATGGTCAGAAGCCTTTAATAACTTAGTTTCCTGATTAGAATCCTTGGATGGAGGAGCTTCACTGAGCTAACTAGATAAAGGTGGCTAATTATTGTCGATACTCTAATGGTAATTCAAATGTTGGTAGATATTCGATCCCTATTTAGGACTGGCCTATTCAAATACCATAAAGGTAAAGATAAGCTATCCAAGGTATACTTCATATGATATCTCTCTCTTAGTCCCATGAAAAATATTGTTTTGGATGGAACAACACTACTAAGGGTGAGTATTCAGTTGCTCAAGGTTATTTGACCTTATGCCATAATAATCTAGACCAATCCTCTCACATATTTTCTTAGTTGTGGACTCAAAAGCTTTGGCCTAAGGTGAAGTTCTTTACTTGGATTTTATTGCATCGTAGGGTGCTTACTGGTGAGAAACTTATGAAGCATGGTTTTCATGACCCTTTTAGATGTGAAATGTGTGGAGAGAAAGTAGAAACTCTCAGCCATATTTTTATTGAGTATACTTTATCCTCTAAGCTATGGATAAGAATGGCCACTTTACTTGGCTTACAGTGGTCCATTTTTTTTACTTTTTATCAGATTTGGAAGGATTGGCCTAAACAATATGGTGTTGATTATTTTATTAGGCAGTTAGTTTGGATGGGTTCTACCATTCTTCTTTGGAATATCTGGAATGAAAGGAATATCTAAATTTTTAATAAATATAGGAAGGATATTCACTATATTTAGCAAAATACCAATGCCAACTTAGTTGAATCAGTCCAACAACTTCTTAATCACCCCCAAAACTTCCACCAAATATGGGATCAAGTGATGCAAAGATTGAAGATTAAATATTCTAAGGGCAACCATCTTAAGGGGAATGTGAGTAATTGTAAGATTGATAGGACAAGAAATTGTCAACCTCCTCCTATGGATTTTGGAAAATTCAATATTGATGGAGCCTCTAGAGGGAACCCTGGAAAAGCTAGTGTAGGAGGAATTGGTAGACTTTCATATGGCTCCCTGGTTTTTACTTTGGTTGAGAATTTGAGTATTCTTTCCAATAACCTTGCTGAGGGGTATGGTATCCTTAGAGACTTTTAAGAGGCTACTAAGGTTAGATGGAAAAAGGTGCTAGTTGATTCTGACTCTCAAATCATGATTAATGTTTTGAAGACTCCTTCTAAGAATCATAAGGTTGATTGGAGAATAAAAATAATTATTGAGAAGATTTAATTTATCCAAATGGGATTTTTGAAAGTTGATTACAATCATGTGGTCAGAGATCAAAACAAAAGTGTTGATACTTTAGCTAATCGGGCTTTGGACAAAGATGATCTTACTTGCTATGGCCACCCTCCTAGATGGTGGGCTTCATAAATAAGGGAAGCTCTTCTTTCTATAATTTCTTTGAATGGTTCCATTTCTTGAGGTACCTAGTTTTTTCTTGCTTTATTTTTTCTTCTCTTTGGTCCAGTTAGGGTATTTTAGTTTCATAGGTCAAACTATTCTTTCTTTTGTTTCCTTTGTTGATTCTTGCATTAAAATTATTTTGGTCTAGAAAGGTCATTGTTGTGTTCATTTATTTTCTTTTTATTTTTTGTTTTTTTGTTAAGTTTTTTGAGGTGTGTGTTTTTTTTGTTGTTCTTCTGTTTTTGTTGTTTTGTATTTTTTAGTATTTTTTATTTTTCTTGTGTTTTCGTTTGTTTGTGCTAATTCATGTTTTTGTGTGTGAGTGTTTTCTATGATTTTTGTTTTTTTATTGTCTGTTGTTGGTTGTTTTTTTTTTTTTTTTTAGGTTTTAGTTGTTTTTTTTCATGTTTTTGTTTGTTATGTCTTTGTTGCGTTCTCTTATTTTTGTCATGTTTGTGTTTTGTTATGTTGTTATTTTGTTTTTTCTATATGTTTCATGTTGTAATTTTTTTTTATCTTATTGTATGTGTTTGGTTGTGCTTTATATTTTCAACACACTCAAGGAGCATGTTTTTAATTTAATTTAATTATCTTTAATTTTATTTATTTATTTATTTTAATATTATTATGTGTTTGTTTTCTCCTTGAGTATGTCAAATGTGGTAGGCTAGGCGTTACCTCTGGGTGATTTTGGTAGAATAGATACCCTTGCCTCCTTGGGTCTTATCCAAAAGTGGCATCTCTTCTGGGATGTTTTTCACAAAATACAAAAATGGATCGTTGATTCTTTTCTCCAAAGATGAATCTAATCCACAATATTTGCTTTAAAGAGAAGAATTTGGATGACTATGGTTGACCAATGATGTGAAGGGAAATGCAAACCATATATAATAGGGAATTTGGATAAACTTAATGCAAGAACACATGGAATTTTTTTTGGAAAAGTGGATAGAAGATCTTGGAAGGGGTAATGATCGATTATTGGGATAATAAGAAGATACATAGGGAAATAATCAATTGTATATAAATGTTTAAACATATTGGTGTATGTATTTTTAAGGATCCAACATGTGGTAAGGTGTGGGGAATTGGATGGGATAATGATTTTAGAAGTTCTTAACATGGCGTAAGGGTTATAAAAGGGAAACAAAATAGACAAATAAAAATGATCCTAGGGGAATTTTGTAAAAGTTGAAAATAAAACAGATTGGACTAAATTATTCAAATCCCAATAGACATGAATTATTCAAAAGTTTAAAACAAAGGGTGTTATATTTTATAGGATCTAAAAGTTCTTCAACCTATAATTTTATTATTTTTTTTTTTGGAAAAGATATAATTTCTTATAAAATTGAAACTAGCTCATAGATATTTATTTATGAAAATATTAGTTAAGGCTAATTATGCAACAACAAATTGATAATTTTATCTTCAACATGTCGATGACAAATACCTTCAAATGATAAAAACAAATTCTTAGATAGTAGAATATTCTTTTATTTTTAGACGATGGCACTTCCATGGGTGGTTATCACTACATGATCATAACAAAAATTTCTCACTATGATTGTTATATTCATCTATGATGCTAGTTTGGATGGGTTCTATTCAACATCAACATTAACTATTGTGATAGGCTCCTCTTTTTCATCGATAACCTTTAATCAAAAACTACATCGATATTTCTTAGCAATATTACTTCTTCCAATTAGCATCTCTTTCTCAATGATGATATTGTCTTCATCAACATATTCATAGATGGTTATCTGAGCTTCCTAACTAAGTCAACTTGCAACAAAATAATCTCGAATGCATACAAGATTCACAGAAGAAGATTCCAATACACTAAGGAAAATAATAATTTTTATTAATTATTGCATACATGACGACATCACTACATATAATGTTTATCAAACACGTAGATCTCTATTCAAAATATTGAGCATATTGTGTTGTAATTGATCAAAGGATTGATGTCAAAGAGAGATTGGTATGGTAGTGTTGGACATTTTGAGTCCATAGAGTTGTCATTGATGTCAAGGCATGAATTTGTCATTGATGCCAAAAATTGAACCACCACTGATGTCAGAAGGCCAAAAGGAGCAATGCAAAATATTGATGAAGAAGGTGTCATAATATCCTTATTGATATTATGTATGGCAGAAATAAAGGTTTTTATTAAAACCCATGATGGCAAAATAAATAGTCTTTTATTTAAAACCAATTGGATAGTTCGATGGGAGTTAAATAAATTATATTTAATTATAATTTCATTATATATTAATTTGTAAGTTAATTTAATTAACCTATGGTTATTAAATTTATTATAAATTTAGTATAATAATGTTATTATTAATTAAATTATAATTACTCTGAGGTTAGGGTTGGAAGGGAATTAAATTTACATTAATGTTCAATTTTAAAGGTGGCAAATGATATATAAACTATATGCCTTAGTGGCATTTGAATCATCCTTTGTTCCAATAAGAAAAATAGACAAGCGTATGTTGAAGAGAATTTATGCGAGGAAGAAGACAAGGTTCTTGTCTTACGTACCAGTGAAAGAGGATAATATCATCGAGGGATAAAAGCCTATATCCACCTACGTAGCGTGGCTTAGTGGCAAGTGGTGAAGGACTAAGGAATTTGGGTGCAGAGTTACCCGTGATCAATTCACGATAGGAGCATTTTGGTGTGTTGTGTTTGAAGTGTCAAAGGAAGCGACACGTGATTTTTTGGCTTAGGTGCAAAAGGGAGGAATATAGAGCATGTGGTGTTCTTTACTCCCTAAAAGAGTGCCTAGCGCACACGACAACAAAGGTCATGGCTAAATAAATTTTTGTTATATTTTATAATGCCTAAGGTTTGACATAAGATTATAGGGAGTTAAAAGGGATAAATAAAATATATTTTATTTGGTCATTATTTTGAGTAATTGAAGAAATAAGTGGATTAAAGTGTTTGTTACATTTTGAGAAGATTTCTTGCCATTGAGTTATTTTGAAATGGTGATTGTATTGACATTATTTTTTATGTTGGATATTAGTTTAACTGGGAGATTATAAGGTGTATTTGGTCAATTATTTTTGTATATGATGATGGATGCTTTATTCAAGATGGAGTGATCAGGTGTATGTGTGTTTTTATATTTGCATTGAATCTTTGAGAGAGTTTATCATCTTCTAAATTTCTTGAGCTTGGAAAATAAGTGTTTGTGGTTCTGGCAGATTTTTGAGGTTCTTTCATCATCAAATAAAAGGTATGGGCATATTCTTCCTAGTAAGTGATTGTTGGAAATTGTGAATGAAAAGTTGGAGTGAAAAGGATTGTTTAATTTTCTTTATTGAGTGTTTTGAATTAATGATTCAATGTTTTTTGGAATAAAGAGTTGTTGTTAAAACCTTGTTTGATAAGCATTGTTGTTGAATCCATTGGTTAAGTGAAGAACCTAAAATAAGGTTTGAAAAGAACATGAGTATCATTATTATGTGAGATTGTTTGATAAGCATTGTTGTTTAAGCCATTGGTTAAGCGAAGAACTTGAACTAGGGTTTGAAAATAACATGAGTATCATTATTATGTGATATTTATTGATAATCATTATTGAAAATATTTTGAGTGAAGGTTTATATACTTGTACTAGGGTTTGTAAGCAAGTATTGCTTCATTGAGTGATTGGTTGAGTAGAGTTTTTTGAGCCTAGTCAAGTAGATGTGTGAAGTGATCGTTCAAGTTCTATAAAATAAACTATTCTATATTCTAAAGTAATTTGAGAAAGTGATTGAGCATTGAGGTGAATGTGAAGCATATTGGGTATCTAACAATTATTTGTATGTTTTTGAAAGAGTGATTGAAAGTGATTGAGAATTGTGATAAGTGTAAAGTATATTGAGTCTCTAACAATTCTTTTTATGTTTCTATGATATTAGACAAGTTCAAGTGTGGACTTGTTAAGAATATTTGAACTATGTCTTTGAGAAGAATTGTGGATAGATTTGGGTAATCTTTTGTAGAAGCTTACAATACAGATTGAGGGTAGATTTGGATTTCTTGTGAGGAATTATTGAGCATATTTGGACAAGTTATAGAGAGGACTTGTGGACATATTAGGGTGATATTTTGTGGAATCTTGCAAGGAAAATTTAAGACAAGTATTTGAGAAGACTTGAGAGTAGGATTGATTGCTTTGTTCAAACCTTGAATTAAGGTTTGGGGTAGATACATCAGAGTTGATTTGAGATTGAATCAATATTTGAGTTAAGGATTTAGGATGGAGATTGAGGATATATTTGTGATAGACCGAAGGACTATGTTTAGTACATATTTGAGGATAGAGTTTGGTGCATATTTGAGGATAGGTTTTTTCCAGACCAAATACAGATACTGAGTAGATTTATGCTAGAAAGAATGACTGTGTTTAATATAGATTTGATACAAATCTTTGGAGGTGATAGAGTACATAGGATGATAATATATAGTGGATATAGATCCATTAAGCTAGGGCAATGAGGATATGTGTACTCAGTGGATAGAGACCCATTAGCTAGATTCTAGAAGATCACCAGCCACAACAAGAGGAGAAACGAGTTATCCTATGGATAGAGATCCATAAAATTTATTAAGGGTATTGGTGTCTCCTTTGGACATAGGTCCATAAATATTTTAATAGGGAAAGGATTCCCAAGAGATTGATTGGAAAATTTTTAGTAAAATATTTTCTCTATGGAGTAGCCCACATTGGGTGAACCACGTAAATTTGGTGTCACTATTATGTGTGGTGATTTGTGCATTTATTTGATTACTACTATTGATATTTTAATCTATACATTGCATAATATTGATTGAGAAATAAAAGTAAAAAGTGGTCTTATATTTTTCACCCCCCCTCTCAGTATAAGCTTGTGTTCTTCAATTGGTATCAGAGTGGTTTCCTTTGGAAGAGTTTAACAACTTGAAGGAAAATCTTACAAGAATACAATGGATTCTAAGAATGGATTATCAGATAATTCAACACCAATATTTGATGGAAGTGATTATATATATTGGATTATGAGAGTAAATATTTACCTGATGGCACTTAGCAATGAGATTTGGGAAGTAGTTGAAAATAGATACATACCACCAGTTGATCCACCTACAAATAAGGAAGGTAAGATTCTACAATATTACAATTCAAAAGAAATGAATGCAATTTTGAGAGGTTTGCATAGAATAGAATCTATAAAAGTTATGCATTGTCAAAATGCAAAAGGAATATGGGATAAGTTGCAAAGTATATATGAAGGAGTTAAAGGTGTCAAGAAAGTAAAGATATGAAATCTCAGAGGACAATTTTAAGAGTTAAGAATGAAGGATGAGGAAAACATTAGTACTTATCTACTTCGAGTTTATGAGGTTGTTAATGTTATGCAAGGACTTGGACTTAAGGTTGAAGAATCAATTTTTTTTTATAAGATCTTAAGATATCTTCCAAAAATATTTAGTGAAAAGGTTTCTACTATAGATAATCAAAGGATGGTGATTCTTTAAAAAGAGATATGTTGCTTGGTATTCTTACAACTTTCGAGTTAAGAACAAAAAAAAACTAATTCCCAGAAGTAAGCAGACTTCAAAGCAATCAAGAAGACAAAGGTTAAGAAGTCATAATCAAGAAATGAGTCATCCAATGATGAAGAAGAAAATTATGGTAGAAGGAATAAGGATTCAATAATATTTAAAGATACAAAATATGTTAAATTTTTCAATTGTGGAAAGTATGGTCACTATGCAACTGATTGTCAAGAAGCTAAAAATAACAATGATGAAAAAACATAGGATCATAGAAATAGGGTTTCAGAAAGATACAGGTACCAAAATAAAAACAAGGATGAATAAAGCAGACAAGGAAATAAGTTCTTTCAAAGGTAAAATAGGAGATACTATTTAGATAAGGCAAGTAAAACTCAAGTGATAGTAATAATAGTTTCTCAGAAATGATAAATATGAAGTCCTATTTATGATTGAAGAAAAAGAGGTCAAGAAAAGGTTAACAATAATTCTCAAGTATTTTAGAAGTGGTAAATTTGGACATATTGAAGATAGTTGTACAAGGAATGGTTATAGTTTCAGTGATGATGAATATGAGGATACACTTGAAGGACTAGAAGAGAAGATTCTAATGGTACTATAAGAAGAAGAAGGTGATCCTATAGAAGACAAGTCAAAAGAAAACAAATATGTAGACAAAGGTAACAAATACATGAAGAATTAGATAAAGGAGTATATGATCTCAAGGGAGAACTTATGTATGCTCTTGACATAGTAAAGAAGGTAAGAAAGCAAAACTCTAAAATTGAGTTTTAGTTTTAATAATATGATGAAGAGAGAAGAATGTTTATAAAGGATCTAGACAAATCAAAGGCTAAGATAAAGAATATCAATGATAAGTTAGAAGCAAAGGTCTTATAATTTGAAAGGTTAGAACAAGAAGTAGCCCTACTAAGGAAATATTTAGAAAATTCCAAGAGTAAGCTACAAAATTTTGGAAAGAGCTCAAATATTGTGGATAAGATGATCCAGGTACAAAGAAGGTCAACAAATAAAACAGGTCTTGATTTTGAAAAGACTCAAAAGAAATAAGAAGAGAAGTCAACCTCAAGTTTTGAAGGATAAGAAACTTTAGAAGAATAAACTTCAAAAGAAGAAAGTGTAAGAGAAAGTGAGACATATGAGGATGAGTTGGACAATAGAAAGTTCAACAAGGACAAGAACAATGCACAAATAATAAATAGAAGGAACAACAATCAGAATAGGTTAAAAGAGACTAAGAGACCAATGATATCAAGACAAGGAAACTTCAATAGAAGATGTTTTTCATGTCACAGGTTTGGGCACATGGCTTCATAGTGCAGGACACATGAAATATAGTAAAATGGAAATTTCATAAATAGGCAACTTTTCCATGGGTATTGCTACTCATGTAATCAGTTTGGTCACAAGGCAATGAATTGCAAGGTTCATGAAAAAAAAGGATATGGCTTCACTAGGAGAAAACCTAAGACATTTGCACCTCCAAGGAATAATAACATTAAGTGTTATAATTGCAATAATGATGGACACACATCAAAGTGGTATAGATCAGAAATTCTAGAATCAAGTATGAAAAGGAACAAGAACAGGAACAAGAAAAGAGATATGGATATGAACAAGAACAAGAACATGAACATGGATATGAACATGAACAAAAATAGGAATAGGAACAAGAACAATAACATAGACATGGACAGGAACAGGAACATGGACATGGAAAAGAATATTTAAAGGAATTAGAAGGATTAGATAATAAGAAAAGAGGATAAAGATAAAGACCAATACTTACTGGGAGTAGAAATACTCCCACCCCAAAATTAACAACCTCAAGAGGAGGTGGGGGAGGGGCTAAGCTAAGAAAATTATTATTAGCCTCAATCCCCAAAGGTGACCCTTTTCCATTGATGTCAAAGTGGGAGAGATTTTAGTAAGGAAAGATATTTGGTGTTTGAGTAAAGAGGAGATATTTGAAAAGAGCATTGAACCAGAGGGAGTAATGTCCCAGGGGGAGCAAAACAAAGAAAATATTAAGTTTTAGTAAAAATAATTTGGGTTTCAATCAATGACAAAGAAGGACATTGTTGGACATTTTGAGTCCATATAGTTGTCATTGATGTCAAGGCATGAAGTTGTCATTGATGCCAAAAATTGAACCACCATTGATGCCGGAAGGCCAAAAGGAGCAATGCAAAATATTGATGAAGAAGGTGTCATAATATCCTTTTTGATATTATGTATGGCATAAATAAAGGTTTTTATTAAAACCCAAGATGGAAAAATAAATGCTCTTTTATTTAAAACCAATTGGATAGACCTATGGGAGTTAAATAAATTATATTTAATTATAATTTCATTTTATATTAATTTGTAAGTTTATTTAATTAACCTATGGATATTAAATTAATTATAAGTTAATTATAATAATTTTATTATTAATTAAATTATAATTACCCTAAGGTTAGGGGTGCAAGGCAATTATATTTTTATCGATGTTCAATTTTAAAGGTGGAAAATGATATATAAAATATATGCCTTACTGGAATTCTAATCATCCTTCATTCAAACAAGAAAAAGAGGCAAGCGTGTGTTGAAGGGAATTTATGAGAGAAAGAAGACAAGGTTCTTGTCTTAGGTGCCAATAAAAGGGGATAAGATCATCGAGGGCTAAAATACCATATCCACCTAGGAAACATGGCCTAGTGGCAAGTGGTCGAGGGCTAAGGCGTTTGGGCACAGAGTGACCCATGATCGATTCACGATAGTAGCATTTTGGTGAGTTGTGTTTGAAGCATCAAAGGAAGAGACACGTGATTTTTAGGCTTCAGTGCAAAATGGGAGGAATATAGAGCATGTGGTGCTCTTTTCTTCCTAAACGAGCACCTAGCACACATGACAGCCAAGACCACGGCTAGGACACATGAGGAGGTGACATCAAGGGTCCGAGTCTCACCAAGCTGGAGGTAATAATTTTTTTTTATATTTTATAATGCCTAAGGTTTGACATAAGATTCTAGGGAGTTAAAATTGGTAAATAAAAGGTATTTTATTTGGTAATTATTTTGAGTAATTGGATAAATAGGTGGATTAAAGTGTTGGCTAGATTTTGAGAGGATTTCTTAGCATTGAGTTATTTTGAAAAGGTGATTGTATTGACATTATTTTTTATGTTGGATATTATTTTAACTGGGAGACTATAAGGTGTATTTGGTCAATTATTTTTGTATATGATGATGGATGCTTTCTTCAATATGGAGCTATAAGGTGTACGTGTATTTTGATATTTGCATTGTATATTTGAGAGAGTTTATCATATTCTAAATTTCTTGAGCTTGGAAAAATAATGTTTGTGGTTGTGGCAGATTTTTGAGGTTCTTTCATCATAAAATAAAAGGTATGGGCATATTCTTCCTAGTAAGTGATTGTTGAAAATTTTGAATGAAAATCTAGAGTGCAAAGGATTTTTGGGTTTTCTTTATTGAGAGTGTTTTGAATTAATGCTTCAAGGTTTTCTGGAATAAAGGGTTGTTAAAACCTTGTTTGATAAGCATTGTTGTTGAAGCCATTGGTTAAGTGAAGAACCTGAACTAAGGTTTGAAAAGAACATGAGTATCATTTTTATGTGAGATTATTTGATAAGCATTATTTTTAAAGCCATTGGTTAAGTGAATAACTTGAACTAGGGTTTGAAAATAACATGAGTGTCATTGTTATGTGATATTGTTTGATAAGCATTGTTGGAAACATTTTGAGTGAAGGTTTATATGCTTGGACTAGGGTTTGTAAGCAAGGATTGTTTCATTGAGTGATTGGGTGAGTAGAGTTGGTTGAGCCTAGTCAAGTGGATGTGTGAAGTGATTGTTCAAGTTCTATAAAAAACTATTCTATATTCTGAATTGATTTGAGAAAGTGATTGAGCATTGAGGTGAATGTGAAGCATATTGGGTATCTAACAATTATTTGTATGTTTCTAAAAGAGTGATTGAAAGTGATTGAGCATTGTGATAAGTGTGAAGCATATTGATTCTCTAAAAATTATATTTATTTTTCTATGATATTGGACAATTTTAAGTGTGGACTTGATGAGAAAATTTGAGGCAAGTCTTTGAGAAGACATGTGGATATATTTGGGTAAGATTTTATCGAAGCTTACAATACATATTGAGAGCATATTTGGATAATTTCTTATGAGGACTTATTGAGCATATTTGGACAAGTTCTAGAGAGGACTTGTGGACATATTAGTGTGAGTTTTTATGGAATATTGCAAGGTAGATTTGAGATAAGTCTTTGAGAAGACTTGAGAGCAAGATTGATTGATTTTTTCAAACCTTTAGTTAAGGTTTGGGGTAGATCCAACAGATTTAATTTGAGATTGAGTCAATATTTTAGTTAAGGCTTGAGAATGAAGATTGACGATAGATTTGTGCTATATCGAAGGACTGTGTTTAGTACAGATTCGAGGACAAATTTTGGTACAGATTTGAGGATAGGTTTGTGCCAGATCAAAGATAGAGACTAAGCAAATTTGTGCTAGATTGAAGGACTATGTTTAGTATAAATTTGAAATAGATCTTTGGAGGTAACGAAGTATAGAGGACCTCATTCTCCAAAGGATAGAGATCCATTTTTCCATGGCAGTGAGGACAAGTGTCTTCAATGGATAGAGATCCATTAGCCAGAGCAATGGGGCAACAATTCTTCTAGAATATCACCAACAAGAGAAAGAGGAGAAATATGTTCTCCTATAGATAGAGATCCATGAAATTGATTAAGGGGATTGGTGTCTCCTTTGGAAAAAGTTCCATAAACATTGTAATAGGGAAAGGATTCCCAAGAGATTGATTGAGAAAGTTTTAGTAAAATATTTTCTCTATGGAGTAGCTCACATTGGGTGAACCATGTAAATTTGGTGTCTCAATTTTATGTGGTGATTTGTGCATTGCTTTGATTACTGATATTGATATTGCCATATATAAATTGCATAATATTGATTGGGAAAGAAATGTAAAAAGTGGTATTATACTATTCACCCCCCTCTTAGTATAAGCTTATGTTATTCCGGTAGAAATATTCTTCCATGATTGGATAATATTGCAAGGCAATATTTTTCTTAGAGCAAGGAAAAATAAAATGTTTGTAAGGTTTAAAAGCAAACAAAGGGTTTGTAATATTTATTTTTTAAATATTATACAAAGGTTTAAAGATTCATAAAAGGATAGAAGCCCAGGGTTCAAAAGGAAATAATTATAATATTTTTTGATATTATAATATACAACATATTTCATTGGTGACAATGGTTATGAATCGAGGTTTTAAAATTATATATAACATTTCTCTCATGGAGTGTTGACATCATTCGAAGGAGGTAAACATTTATGAGTTTAAAAGATTTTTTTCAAGAACCGACATCATTCAAAGAAGGATGCAAACATTTATAAATACCTTAGCAAATTCATTTGGATAAAAAATTGTGTTTTGGAGAAGCAAAATATTATTTGTGATATCCATGCTTTCAAAGTGAAATAATTTTCTCTCATGTGTTGGATTCTGCAAAGCTCATTGAGAAGAGAGGACACCTCTTTTTAGGAAAACAATTTTCAAACAAGAGGAAGTGCCATTGGTTGAATCCCAACTAGGTGGTTGGTCCACCTAGATGCCTAGCTAGAGCTAAGGCACTGCCAAACTAGAGTGCATAGGGTATAATCTTGTGGATTTGGTTTTTGTCGGGCAAAAGAAATGGTTCATTTGGCAAGCACGGCGAAGAGAATTTTTTTTGGGTGCACACACTCTATATCTCACCTTTTGGAGTAGACCAATCGATAGCCTAGCCATGGCTAGGGAACTACATGGGCAGAGGTTGTAATTTCAATTCCCATGCAATTTGCAAGCATGTGTTGTTGACATTCATGCCAAAAAAATTAAAATATATTTTGTTGGCCTATGTTGTGAGGTATGCGTAAAATTTTTGAATAATCATGCTTTTGTGATAAAAATATTTTACAGGTTATTTTATATTGTAAAAGGCATAAAATTGGTTTAATTAAGTAGTGGAGTAATAAGGTGTATAAAAAAATAATTTTTATTGTAATGTGTGTGTAAATTTAATTCTTAGAGGGAGATTTGTGTATGGTTTAAAAGGTATATATGTTGTATTTTTAAAGGGGAAATAAAGTGTGTTAGGGGTTTATTGAAGTTATAATTTTTTCTTGCTTAAGAAAGGAGAAATAATGTGTAATTTAAGTCTATCGATAATTGTATTTTGGCAAACCTTAGAAAAGAGAAGTTTGAGGTTTTTAGTCTTAAAAATTCAAAGCTTTATCTTTGCAAGACTAAAGAGAAATTATAGAGTATCTTTGAGCATATATTTGAGGAAATGTTTTTGTGATTGTTTTGAAAAGAAGATTTGATAACCTCTTGAAGTGACAAAAAGGAAATTATTTTGAGACAGGTTTTGAGGGCACATCTTCTTCAAAGCATTTTTGAGGTATGGTAATTTTAATCCTTCTTAAGGTGGTTGTGGTTTGAGGAAATTATTGCTATGTCATAAGGTGGAGAAATAAGGATTAGACTTGTGTGCATTATTGAAAATATATGAGCTAGACTTTGAGAGTTATTTGAGATTCATTGTCAAATAAAATTGGAAACACTTGTGCTAGGGTTTTGAGAACAAATTGCACATTCTTGTAAAAATAATTTTTGAAGCATTTCGGCATTGATGTGAGTGATATTAAATGTAAATGAGCAAGTGTTAGAGATGATTTTTGTGAAGGAAATTTGTGCATTATTTTATTTGATATTTGAGTGGAAATTTACTAGGAATATAATCCAATTTTGTGAAGCAAAGTTATACACTAGCATGATTTGACTCGAAAGGAATTTTCAATAAGTAGAGATTTGATTTGATGAATGTGAGACATGTGAAAGCGATAGACTTAATGAATGTGAAGAGAACATATTAAGAATTTGCATTGCATATTACTCTTCATATGTTCTTAAAATAATTTTGGGAAGAATATATCTGAATTGCCTAATTGAAGAAAGCATTTTCTGAAAGAGATACAAGCATTGTTTTGAATATCACTTATGTACAAAATTTGGGATTTTTTGAGTATGTGTTATGAGAAAGTTTTGAACATGTGTTAGAGCATATTTGGGTAGATTTAAGCAAGTACTTTGAAAATAATTGAAGCAGGTTTGAGGTAGATTTGGATAAGCCTTGTGAGTAGGCTTGGTGTAGATTTGAGCAAGCCTTGTGAGTAGTCTTGGTGCAAATTGAAGTAGATATTTGAGAAAATTTTGTGGCAGATCAAAGCAAGTCTTGTGAGAATACTTGAAGCATATTTGGCGTAGAACTAAGATAAATGTGTGCATGTAATATTTTCATATTTAGGATAGAGTTGAGTCATATTTATGCATGTAATGTATACAAATTTGAGATAGAGTTGAGATAGATTTGTGCATGAAATGTGTGTAGATTTGGGATAGATTTGAGATAGATTTGTGCATGTAATATATGCATATTTGTGATAGATTTAAGATAGATTTGTGCGCGTAGTGTGTGTATATTTAGAGTAAATTTGAGATAGATTTGTGCATGTAATGTACGTAGATTTGGGGTAGAGTTGAGACAGATTTGTACGTGTAATGTGTACAGATTTGGAGTAGAGTTGAAATATATTTGTACATATAATGTGTGCATATTTTAGGTAGAGTTGAGAGAAAATTTGTGAGTAGAGTTAAGTAATCCTCATGATAAGCCTTGGAGTAGAGAGGAGATGTGTCTCCTTTGGATAGATATCCATGAACCAGAGTTTAGGGGATAGAGTTCTCTTGTGTATAGAGTTCCATGAACTAGATTTGAGGGGATAGAGTTCTCCTATGGATAGAGTTACATGAACTAGAGTTGAGGGGATAAAGATATTTTGTGGATAGAGGTCCACAAACTAGATTTGAATGGATAGATTTCTCCTATGGATAGAGGTCCATGAACTAGATTTTAGGGGATAGAGTTCTCCTGTGGATAGAGATACACAAACTTGAGCATAGGGGATTGGTGTCTCCTTGGGATAGAGGTATGTAAATATTGTAATAGATATTTGGTTCCCAAGAGAGTTTTTGAGACAATTTATAAGAAATATTTTCTCTGTGGATGTAGCCCACATTGGATGAACCACGTTAAATCTATGTATCTCATTGTGTGTGATGATATGTACATTACTTTGCTACTACTATTGATGATATTAGTTAACATTGCAATTGATAACATTGGATAATATTTTTTGAAAAGAAAAGCAAAATTTTATCTTATACTATTCACCCCCTCTTGGTATAATCTTATGTTATTCAATTGATATCATAGCAGGTTCATTTGACGAATTCTAACAGCTTGAAGGAATATCTTATAGGAACATAGATGGCCTCTCATAAGAGATCTTAAACAAATAAGTCTCCAATGTTTTATGGGAACAATTATACTTTCTAAAGTATGAGTATGAAGATTTATTTGGTAGCACAAGGATATGAAACATGGTAATATATTGAGGATGGATTCAAATATATAGCTACTCCTCCCACAGATAAGGATGACAAGTGATTATATGTAAATAATGCCAAGGATATGACTGTAATATTAAGTGGATTATATGAATCAGATTTTGTGAAAGTTATGTAATGCAAGTCAGCAAAAGAAATATGGGATAAATTGAAGCAAACATATGAAGGATATAGTAAGGTTATGTTTGCAAAACTTCAAACTCACAGAAGGAGGTTTGAAGAGTTAAATATGAAATATGAGGAAGATATTGCTAAATAATTAATTATTTTTGATGAAGTTTTTAATACAATGTGTGAACTTGGATTTAAAATTTAGGACTCTAGTGTTGCTCAAAAAGTATTAAGATCACTTCCTATGAGGTATGATGCAAAGGTTTCAACAATAGAAGAGATGAAGGATATCGATAATTTGAAAATAGATGAGTTACATGGAATACTCACATATTATGAGTTGAATAAAGAAAAATATCAAAATTCTAAGAAAGAGGTAGCATCCAAAGTTTCAAAGAAGATAAAAGATAAGAAACCATAATCAAGTGATGGGTCAAGCAGTAATGAAGAAGCTAACTATGTGAGATGAAATAGGAAGGACTCAATAAAACACAAAGATATGAAGACTATGAAGTGTTTTTTTTGTGGTAACTTTGGCCACTATGCATATAATTAGATACAAGCTAGAAGTAGTAGTAGTGAAGAGAAACAAGATTACAATAAAAAGGAAGAAATAAAATTCAGGTATGAAAAGAAAAATAGGTATGGTCAAGGTAAGCATAAAAATAAGAGTTTTAAAAGGAACAAGAAGAGTTTCTATGTTGGAGAAGTAAGTAGTGCTTTAAGTGATAATGATGAAAGCTTCTCATATAGTGAAAAATAAGAGATTATATTTTTAACAATAGAAGAGGAAGAGTACACTCCTATTGAATATCAAGTAGAATATATTTTTTACCAAGTAGAAGAAGAAGAAGATGCTCCTATAATTGAAGACCTAGAGGAAAATTCAAAAAATAAAAATCCATAGTTGACCTAGAAGAGGATCTTATTATTGCCCTCAGATATTTGAAAAGAGTTACAAAGAAGAACTCGTTACTGAAGGCTCAAGTTTAAGAAGATGAGGAAATAAAGGAAAAGCTTCTACAAGATCTCAAAAAATTAAAAGTTAAGGAAATGAGATTTAAAAAATTTATGGTTGAAAAGTTTGAGGTAAAAGAGCCATAATGTGAAATATTAGAACATGAAGTGGTTTCTCTAGGGATGGAAGTGAAATATTATGAGGATTAGCTGCATAGGTTTGGAAAAAGTTCAAAAGCTTTGGATAACATTATCAAAGCACAAATATATTCATTTACCAAAATAGTAATAGGCTATGAATAAGATCAAGAGGTACAAATAGTGGAGCCAAGCCTAAAAAAAAATAAAGTCTCAAATGAAGATATTGAAGAAGAACCTAAGACCTATGTTGATAAGTTGACGAGTGGAAGCATTATTGAGGAAGAAAATAATGCATAAACAAGAAACAAATATCATCATAGAGAAAGCAAATAAAGGACCAAAAGACCATATTTTTCAAGACAAGATGAATATTTCTTTCAAGGACATTGTTTCTCATGTAATCATTTTGGTCACAAAGCTATACATTGCAGGATTCATGATAAAAATAATTGTCTTTACCAACGGCAATTTTAGGTCATTTACACCATTCAGGAACTACAACATCAGGTGTTGCAATTGCAATAATTTTGGGCATTAGGCTAAGTGTTGTAGAATAGAGTTTCTATAACTTCCAAAGACAAGCAAGAACAAGCACACTCAAAATGATTAAAATGGTATAACTACAAAGGAGTGGAAAGAGAAATTTAAGGAAGGAGAAGAACATTGTAAGTTGGGAGTAGATTTACTCCCACCCCAAAATTGATCACCTCAAGGAGATGAAGTGGTGAGGATTTTGAGCTAAGAGTCTTATTTTTAGACCCAAAGGAACCCTTTGCCATTGATGTCAAAGGGGGATAGATTTTGAGAATTTTGTGTTGTCATTGATGTCAATGAAAAAGAGGAAGATTATTAAAAATATTGAGCATTTTGTGTTGTCATTGATGTCAAAGGATTTATGTCAAAAGGTTTATGCCAAGGAGAGCTTGGTATGGAAGAAATATTCTTCTATGATTGGATAATATTGCAAGGTAAGGTTTATCTTAGAGCAAGGAAAAAGAAAAGGTTTGAAAGTTTTAAAGGCAAACAAAGGGTTTATAATATTTATTTTTAAAATATTATACAAAGGTTTAAAGTTTCATAAAATGAGAGAAGCCCAGGGTTCAAAAGTAAATAATTATAATATTTTTAAATATTATAATATACAACATATTTCATTGGTGCCAATGGTTATGAAGCAAGGTTTAAAAATATATATAATATTTATCTCATGGAGTGTTGACATCATTTTAAGAAGGAGGTAAACATTTATGAGTTAAAAGGAATTGTTTTGAAGCCTCAATGTAATTCATAGAAGGAGGCAAACGTTTTATAAATACCTTATCAAATTATTTTGAATACAATATGTATTTTTGAGAAGCGAAAGATTATTTGTGATGTTCATGCTTTCAAAGTGAAATTGTTTTCTCTTGTGTGTTGGTTTCTGCAAAGCTCATTGAGAATATAGGACACATTTTTTTAGGATAGAAATTTTTGAACAACAGGAAGTATCACTGGTTTGAATCCCAACTAGGTGGCTGGTCCAGTTGGACACCTAGTTGGAGCTAAGGAACTGCCAAACCAAAGTGCACAGGATTGAATCTTGTGATGTTGGTTTTTGTTGGGGAGAAGATGTGGTTCATTTGGAAAGCACATCAAAGAGGGTTTTTGTTGGGTTTGTGCACTATGTATCTCACCTATTGGGGTAGTCCAACCGGTAACCTAGTTGTGGCAAGGGCATTGCATGGGAAGAGGTTGTAAGTTTGATTCTTGTGTTGTTCACAGGCGTGTGGTGTTGAGATTCATGCCAAAAATTTTGAAATATATTTCGCTGGTCGATGTTGCGAGGTATGCACAAATTTTTTGAATAATCAATGCTTTCATGAGAAAAATATTTCACTAGTTATTTGATATTGTCAAAGGTAGAAAATTGGTTTAATTAAGTAGTGGAGGAATAAGGTTTATAAAGAAATATTTTTATTGTAATGTGTGTAAAAATTTAATTCTTAGAGGGGAGATTTTTTTATGGTTTAAAAGGCATATATCTTGTATTTTGAAAGGGAAAATAAAGTGTCTTAGGGCTTTATTGAAGTTATAATTTTTTCTTTCTTAAGAAATGGGAAATAAGGTGTAATTTAATTCTATTGATATTTGTATTTTCGCACATCTTAGAAAAGAGAAGTTAGATGTTTTTAGTCTTGAAAATTCAAATCTTTATCTTTGCAATACTAAAGAAAAATTATAGAGTATATTTGAGCACATATTTGACGAAAGGTTTTTGTGATTGTTTTCAAAAGAAGATTTTCTAACCTCTTGAAGTGGCAAAAAGGAAATTATTTTGAAATAGGTTTTGAGGACCCATCTTCTTCAAAGTATTTTTGAGGTATGGTAATTTGAATCCTTCTTAAGGTGGTTGTCATTTGAGGAAATTATTTCTATTTCATAAGGTGGAGAAATAAATATTAGACTTGTGTATATTGTGGTAAATATATGAGCTAGATTTGGAGAGTTATTTGAGATTCATTGGTAACACTTGTGCTAGGGTTTTAAGAACAAATTGTGCATTCTTGTTGAAAGAATTTGTGAAGCATTTAGGCATTGATGTGAGTGATATTGAATTTGAATGGGTAAGTGTTAAAGACCAGTTTTGTGAAGCAAATTTGTGCATTATTGTGTTTGATATTTGAGAGCAAATTTGGAAGGAATATAATCCAGTTTTGTGAAGCAAAGTTATACACTAGCCTGATTTGATTTGAAAGGAATTTGCAAGTAGAGATTTGATTTGATGAATGTGAGACATGTGAAAGTGAAATACATAAGGAATATGAAGAGAATATATTAAGCATTTGCATTGCATATTATTATTTATAGGTTCTTAAAATAATTTTGGTAATAATATGTCTAAATTGCCTAATTGAAGAAATCATTTATGAAAGAGATACAAGCATTATTTGAAGAACACAAGATTATACTGAGAGGGGGGTGTGAACAGTATAAGACCTCTTTTTACTTTTTCCATTATACTTCAAAATAGTAAAGCAATATACCCAAAGCAATATCAAATCAATGCACAATATCATCCACAAAGTGACACCAATTTTAACGTGGTTCACCCAGAATGGTTGGGCTATGTCCACAAAACTTTTCTCTAAAATTTATCTCAAATTTCTTTGGGAATCCTTCCCAATTACAATTTTTATGAGCCTCGGCCCAAAGGAGATACCTTCCCCCAATCAAAATTTATGAGCCTCTACTCAAAGGAGATACCTTCCACCAATCAGAATTTATGAGCCTCTGCTCAAAGGAGATACCTTCCCCTCTGCTCTAGAAATGATCCCTCAGAAGATCAACTACCTCTACCTCTTTCCAGCACATGGAAATCCTTTCCATCGAAGACCTCCTGTCCTCAATGCTTAGCCTAAGAGACCTTTGCCTTTTATGATCACGTCCACAGTAGCTCAGCAACCTATACCAAACATAGCCAGTCGGTATAGTATAAGTCTTCCTTTGTTTGTTAGATCTGTCCAACTCTTGAAAAAATCAATCCTCTGCATATAAGCCTTCTCAAAGACTTGCCAAATTTGTCCTCGG
>JAQPPZ010016092.1:0-60028 GCA_028583015.1 Wollemia nobilis | reverse complement strand
TCGCTACTAGCCTCCTCATAGGTCAAGAGCTACGAGGCTCTGATACCAATGTTAAGGAATTAAAATTCCTACATAAGAAATTAATTCCAAGATGATTAATATTACAAAATAGGTGCTTAAATAAGCACAAATTACAAACGAACAATCCTGGAAATCAGCTATAGATCCAAGGATTGCGTAAATGATAAATTAAAGGCTAATCCCTTAATCTACAAGAGTGCAAACACCTAGACCTAGACCTTGTCAATGTTGGAAATATGACCAAGTTTTGTTGTCATTGATGTCAAGAGGTTGATATCCAAGTTTCGTCATCATTAATGTCATCATGTGGTTTTTACACAAGGCAAGGAAGAGGTTTAAAAGAATAGGATATAATATTTATTTTAAATATTATATGCCTAAAAATGCCTAAAACAGATTGAAGACCCAAGAAAGGAGAAGCAGTTTAAAAGGGATATCCCAAGGATGGATAAGCAGGTTAAAATAAAATAATAATATTATAATATTTAATATTATAATATTCCAGGTTACAGGTTGGTTTGAAGAAAAAAGAGGGCCAAGGAGTTATCAAATTTTAAATCCTCCAAAAGACCCATTTGGTATATTTTGAAGACTATGGTTTAATTAATTTAAATTTAAATTTAAATAATTAAATTCGATTTAAAAATCGAATTGCCTAAGTTCACTGACGTGTTGGACAACATGGCATATGGTATAGAAGGGGGCAAGTTTTTTATCAAAAAATTATCCATGTGATATGCGATATGCAATTTGCGAGAGCCCAAAGTCCTAAGTATTTTGAACGTTGAAGAGTAGAGGAAATTTGCATGTGTTTAGTTTAAATGGGCAAACATGGAAATAAACATAGGGGGAGCACCAAAGAGGTTTCAAAGTGCTTGGTAGTGCAAGTGGAAACCGAGGGTTGCGTTAGGATGTTTGTGAGCATGAGATCATGGGTTCGATCCACGCGATCGAATTTTGCAAAGGGGGAAGGCTCTTTTTGTTTACGCCGACTCGGAGAAGTGATAAGCCATAAAGAGAAAGATGTGCACCTTGTATTTTTGTGAGGGCACGTAGCCCAAGTGGTGGACGTGCTTTGCACTAAGGTGCTTGGTGAGGCAAGGTCATGTGTTCGAACTTCATCGTGGTCATTTTTTTGGGAAAAATAAAATTAAGGTATGCTTCTCACGTTTTAATTTGCCAAAGTTTTGATAATTTGAAAATTGCATAATGTGGAAATTCAAAGGTGGTTTGTGAGTTGTTGAGGGAGATATAAGGGATAATAAAATTAAAATATTTTATTTCAATTTTTGTGGTTAGAATTTATAAATTAGGAGTGATAAGGTATGCAAGGAATATTATATTTTATGTTTAGAAATAAGGCTATATTGTGTTAATTATTTTTTAGAGGAGAAATAAGGTGCATAAAGGAATTTATTGATAAAGTGAATTAATTGAATCTTTGCTAATTATTTTTAAAGTTTGGATATTATAAGGTGTATTTGGGATTTAATATTTTTTTATGGTGAAATAATTTTGAGGGAAAAAATTGAGTGAATATTTTGAGAAGGATTTTTGTTATTTAACCTTTGATATTGACAAAGAGGTTGATTGTGATTGAGACAAGTTTTGAGGTCAAATATTATTAAAAAAAAAAGGTATGGGCATATCATACTTGTGGGTGAAATATTTATGAAGTGCAAGTTGGAGTGAAAAGGATTGTTGAAAATGTTTGAGTGACTTTTTCATATGCATGATTTGTGAAAGATCATGAGCATCATTGTTATGTGAAGTTGAGAACTATCTTGAACCAAGGTTTGTGAAAGATCATGAGTATCATTGTTATGTGAATTTGAGAACTATCTTGAGTTAGGATTTGTGAAATAACATGAGTATCATTGTTATATGATTTTGGAATCATCTTGAGTCAAGGTTTGTGGTGTAAATTTAGCTACAAGAGACCAACAAAATGGACTCCAATCACATAACACAAATACAATAATGGAAGAAAACTGCTAATTGATATTCTTCTCATTCTTGAATCCACACTACCTTATACAAAAGATTACAATCCATCATATAGCAATCGAAAACCAAAGAAACCCTAAAAATGTCTTTTTCTAAAAACTACTAAAAATAGATATTTTTCCTAAAAACTGCTAAAAATAAAAATGAGTTAGATTGCACCCAAATTCGGTGCACACATCCCTCTTACAATAATGAAACTTAATTTAAAATATTAGGTCTCAAATTAAGGTATAAAAAAATATAATAAACTTCTAACAGCCAAAAAAACCTAAAAAACCCGAGAACCTATTCTAAAAGCTAATTTTGGGGCACTAGATGTTGGAGTTAGGTCTCGAAAACATGATTTTTGGAGGGTTAGGAGGATCAAAGATCATCCTGATGCATAACACGCACGTGGAACCACCTATTAAATTTCAAGTCAAACGAATGTACGGTTCCCAAGTTATGGCTCTAATAAGGTGCATCAGTTTGAGTTCCATTGTGTGAGTTGTTGGAAGCATTGTGAAACACTTGTTGTTAGAGTAATATTCCGTTCTTTGTGATATTTACCCTTTTACTTCACTAGGTTATATAGGTAGTATATTGCATTATACTACATAGGTAGATTATTACATTTACTTTTCTACTTTCTACCATGTAGATATTTACTGTCTTAAATATCTAATGGTAATTCCTAAATATCCTAGGTTAAGAATCCTAAACCAAATGCTCTACCTCCTATGATGCGTTGGTTAGCATGATTTCAACATTATTGTTTTATATGCTATTTTGTATCCTATTTAAACTATAGTTCCTAAACTATATGGTTAATGCAATTTATCATTTGATTAATCAAACTATGATCTCCTGGTCACATTGGTACCAGAGCTGGAGCAAGGGAGTTTAGCAGGGAGCATTGGAATTTTGGCACCATGGGTGACCTCTAATTAATTTCCATTTTATGCTACTAATTTTTTTAATTCTCCCTATTGTTTGATTATCTTGTGCATCCTAATTTTCGCCCCACCTTGGCTAGAAACCCCGTAGTATGTGATGTAGGAGGGTAGGAAGGCCCACAGTGGCTTAGTGCTCGTAGCATAGGGCACGGATCCCAATGCTGAGATCATTTGACCCCCGACGGTGATCACCACCTACAGGATTATTTTCCCCCATTACGGATCATGACCACCAAGGATTTTACTCCCCATCGACAATCCTCTCTATGGACCCGCAGATCGCCCATGAGAGCGTCCGAGGGCAGGTGGCCCTCACACTCTCCATGGCATGAGGAGAGATTTATTGGCTCCATTGTTGGGCCTGCATACCAAGACTACTAGTGAGAATGCCTAGAGGGTAGGAGTACCCTCATGTTTCCCATAACATGCATCCCAAGGCAGTGCTGACCAAACCCTGATAGGCCTACATGCACCCCAAGGAGGTGTTGATCTGTCACTACTAACCTACACGCACATTGAGATGCACTGACATGGCCTGCTACCTAGGTGACATGTGGCCCTCTATCCATGTGCCACTTGGTTGCTGACTAGACAACCACTAGACGACGCAGACCTGACGTAGCGAACAACCACTGGACTGACGGGACTTGACTTGGACCTCCTTGCCACGCCATGTTGACGTTAGCAAAAAGGAGGGTCCAGACTGGATTGCTCAAGGACGATCATGAGCGATAAGCTCATCAAGGCCTTTAAAGGCTTTTGCATCTAATTTTTGGATGCATGTGGGATAATTCCCACAAAGTCCTCAAAGAAGCCTGGATGCTTGGTTTTCAAGCCTTGGTGCCTGAGTGTTGAAGAAGCCCGAAGGCTTCTTCAACACTCAGGTGCCAAGGCCTAAGAACCAAGCTCGACACTTGGTTTGTTGGCCAAGGTGGATGCCTTAGGCCAGATCGGGTCTCAGGTTCAACTCCCCTGCTCGTTGATTTACAAAGGGAAATAATTTTGTATGGAATTATTTTTTAAATTTTGGCAAACTAAAGTTTAATTTTTTAATTTTTATGCTTAATTAAATTTTTTTTTTTAGTTTTTTTTAGAATTTTTCATTTTTTTTGCAAAATACATTGTATCAATTTTTTTTAAAACTATTAAATTGATATTTTTATTAAAAAAATTATGTTATTTTCTATTTAAAAAGCTTTAAAAACTTATTTTTTTAGCATTCAAATTGAAAATAGAAGTGCCAATTTTTTTTATGCAACTAAGCAATTGTCTTTCTTTAGTTTTCTCCAAATGTGGGGATAAAGAGACAAAGTATAGAAGACATTTTGTTGCTCTAATTATCAAATTTTCATCAAAATTTCCTTTATTGGTCCTAAATCTTCAATTTTTCATGAAGATCAAGTCTTGGGTAAGGAAATCTCTTTGTCGACAAAGAATCATAAGAAAGAGAAATGAATTACGAAGGCAAACAACACGATCTCATTTTTGTCATATGCTTCGTGAATATCGTAGAACCATTCCTCACTCAATTATCTATACTGATCCATGGAAGGGGTTGGACAGAAGCTATGGTCCCATGAGGATTCGTGAACCTTTTGATCCTAATGCGGCACCTATTTTCGAGTGTTGAAAACAAAATCCAAGTCGTGTGTCAACTGGTCTAGAAGCCTTTCAAATGCGGGTCGTGTGTCGACTTGTCTTGAAAGGAGTGCTCGCATTTTTCAATTTTGTAAAAATTAAGGGGGGATAGAAGTCATATCTTGTGATTCTATTTTTTGCAAAATTGTAAAGAGAAAGGGGGGATATTTCAAAACAATATAGGTGCATTCTTGATTATACTCAACACCTTTTCTTAAAAATTGACTATACTAGGTGCATTTTTGGTTGCATCCAACACCTATAGTGATAAAAATTTGGGTTTCTCTATTTTTTATTATTGCACTAACCATCATATTTTTGCAATTAAACAATCATAAACATTGAAGAGCATTTCAAAAACCCAAACTTCACTAAATCGTGCTACACTTTCCACAAGTTAAACAAGTCAATTTTTACTCCCCATCAAAGGTCAAAATTCAAACACCTTGATTCACTCTCTTTGTTTGGCTTAATTTCCTCAAAATTTCCATGCTTCTTGAAGGGTGTTAAGGCAGGTGCCATTAAATATACTAGAGAGCAAAATAAAAAGTTTTCAAAAACCTACCCCTTTAATTTGCTTTATTTGTTTGGCTTAAAATTCCTCAAACTTTTCATCCCTTGTTAAGGGTGTTAATGCAGGTGCCATTAAATATCTTAAAGATAAAATTAAATTCTTCCATATAGTATTTTGAGGGTATACTAAAAGAAATATCATCTTAGTACAAATTGTAGGACCTTCATCATGGAAATTATCAATAAATACTTAAGTGATACACAATTGCTAAAAGGTCCTAACTATTCAACATGGAAAACTAAGATGAAAGCCATCTTGATTGTAGAGGAAATGTGGGATTTAGTTGATGGCACTAAATCAAGACCTGCAATAGCAAGAGTAGATCAAAAAGCATGGGACAAAAAGAACAATCATCTTCTCATGTTAATACTCCTAGCAACTACTGATGAGATCTAGCCTCACATAAGTGAAGCTAAAATTGGTAAAGAGACATGGGATGCTCTTAGTACCATTTTTGAGGGTAAAAATCAATCAACTATTCTAAACCTTCAAACACAACTTCATACACCCCATATGAAGTCAGGTGAATCAATAGAACTATTCCTCTGTAGAGTGGCAGATCTGAAGTCTATAATTAATGCTTTAGGGGCCAAAGTTGAAGACATCATTTTGAATTCAGTAATTTTGAGAGCTCTTCCCAAAACATACAAAATGTTGATTACATATCTTAATGTTTCACAAAGAGTTGTCACCTTTGTGGAGTTAGGCAATTTGCTTCAAACTAAGGAAGTAAATCAACTTCAAAATTATGGAGTGTCAAACAATGCACTTTATTCAAACAATAAGGGTGATAAGAAAAAAGGAAAATTTCAAAAGGGAGGATCATCCTCAAAGGGTAAGGGAAATCAATCTCAAAAGATATTTTTCTCGCATTGTAAAAAGGACAACCATGACACAATCGATGTTGGTTCAAAAACAAGCAAAACAAGAAAGACAAAGACACAACACAAAAGCAAAACAAAGGCAATATTTCTAGTGAAGTGTCTAGTTCCAATTCTGATTCTGGTTCAGAAAAAGCACACAGAGTGCTTATTGCTAAAATAATATTGTAGAAGGAAAACACATTTGTCACCTTGAGCAAAACACCATTTACTCTCTCTCTTTTTTAGGCTTCATAAATAGCATAAGTTTTTGTTTTAAGTACTTGTAATAAAGGGGTGTTTTTACCTCTTTTAGGCTTCATAAAATAGCAAACTCTCATTTTTTGAAGTTCTTGTAATAAAATGAGGGAATTTTCTAGTGTAAAATTTCCTAGGAGGCAATCTTTGTAAAAATACTTCACAAAACTCTTGAGTTGCACATATTTTTGCTATTTAGAGGGGATATACATTTCTTTTTCTTCACAATTTTTTGTAAAAAGAGAAGAATACTTATAAGGGTGCATTTTCGACAGCGATCGACACCTTAGTCATACTTCTTTCAGAAATTAATTACAACATGTTTTGCAAAAAGAAGGGGGAACTTATAAGGGTGCATTTTTGGTAACGACCGACACCTTAGCTACCTTATCTTTTGCAAACTCATATTGTACTTGAATGAACCTCGTATGAAGTGATCTATTCTACTACACCTAGCGTTTGTAGCGGCTGGTTACCTATGCAATTCAATTGGATGACAATATTACAATAAGGACATTCATTGATGTGAAGACAAAGTGAGGAATGACCCATTTTTTGCTTAGGAGCCGCTAGAGCATTGTGACAGAGCAAGAACCAGCAGATCAAACATCTTTTTCACTGTATTGGCATAGTTATATACTTTATCTAAATATTGTTGTATAAGAATATGTATATGTATTACCCAAATAATGTAATAAGGGGGGATGTTAGAGTAATATTCCATTCTTTGGGATATTTACCCTTTTACTCCACTAGGTAAAATAGGTAGTATATTGCATTATACTACATAGGTAGATTATTACATTTACTTTTCTAATTTATACCATGTAGATATTTACTGTCTTAAATATCTAATGGTAATTCCTAAATATCCTAGGTTAAGAATCCTAAACCAAATGCTCTACCTCCTATGACGCGTTGGTTAGCGTGATTTCAACATTATTGTTTTATATGCTATTTTGTATCCTATTTAAACTATAGTTCCTAAACTATATGGTTAATGTAATTTATCATTTGATTAATCAAACTATGATCTCCTGGTCACACCTTTTTAGGGTTTGTAAGCAAGCTTTGTTTCATTGAGTGAATGTTTGGTTGAAGTTGATGAGCATTATTGATTGAAAGTGTTGGAGTGATAGTTCAAAGTTTATGAAACAAATTGGTCTTTATTCTAAATTGATTTGAAAGAGATATTGAATGTGATTGAGAATATTATGAATGTGAAACATATTGAATCTCTAACCATTCTCTATATATTTATGTAAGTTAAACAATATTTTTAGTGAAACTTGTTTGTGTGATTGAAGAGGTTTTCTAAAAGAGATTGAGTTGAGTTTTTGTATGCAAGTTTGCAATTGATTTTAATAAGATTTTGTGAAAGCTAGAGGATATATTTGAGTAAGTACTAGAGGGGACTTAAGGAAAGATTTGAGTAAGCTTTTATAAAATCTTAAGGATAAATTTGTGTAAGCTTTTATGGAAGCTTACAATTAGATTTGAGGTAAGTCTTGGTGAAGACTTGTTGGACTATTTTGGAACAAGTCTTGGTGAAGAATTATTGAGAAGAGTTGATAGAGAAAAGATAAACTTGTTGAGCAGAGTTGATAGAGTAGAGATAGACTTGTTGAGCAGAGTTGACATAGTAGAGATAGACTTGTTAAATAGAGTTGACAGAGCAAAGATAGACTTGTTGAGTAGAGTTGATAGAGCAGAGATAGATTTATGAGAATAGTTGACAGAGAAAAGGACAATGTTAAGTACATATCCAAGACAGAGATTAAAACAAAGTTTTGAGCAGGCTTTGGAGGTGATATTATAGAGGGTATTAGTCTCCAATGGATAGATATCCATTAGCTAGGATAGTGAGGATAGAGATCTTCTAAGTGAAGATAGAGATATTAAGTGGAGATATATCCACAATCCAATGCATTGGAGGTAGTAGTATTCTAGGAGATCACCAGCCAGAGTAGAGGGGATTGGTGTCTCATGTGGATAGGTATCCATAAAATTGATTAGGGTATTGGTGTCTCCTTTGGACAAAGGTCCATAAATATTGTAATAGGGAAGGATTCCCAATAAATTTGTTGAGAAAATTTAAGTGAAATATTTTCTCCATGGAGTAGCCCACATTGGATGAACCACATTAAATCATGTCTCTCATGTGTGTGATGCTTTATGTAATGTTTACTACTTTAATATTGTTGATGTTATCATATGAATTAAAAAGAAAAAAGTTTTATCTTATACTGTTTATCCCCCATCTCAGTATAAGCACATGTTCTTCATTTGGTATCAGAGCGGGTCTCTCCATGAAAAGACTAACATCTTGGAGGAAGATCCATAAGGAACACACATGACTTCAGAGAATGAAGAAGAGTCTATTTTTGACATAAAAGATGAATTATTTGCTGCTCTCAAGAACTTGGAAGAGGTTAGAAAGAAGAACTCAAGTTTGAAGGATCAAATTCAAGAGAATGAAGAAGCAAAGATGGAACTTCTATAGAGTCTCACAAAAATCAAGATAAAGGTAGAATAAGGAAATAAAATTGAACAAGATATGGTAGAACTATTAAGAGCAAGGGAAAAAAGTGTGAAATATTGGAAGTAGAAATTATTTCTCTAAGAAATGAAGTTGAAAAGACCAAGTTACGACAAGATATAAAGTTAAGGAAACAAAAAATGGAGTCAAGCTTTCAAGAAGCAGAAACATCAAACAAATATAAGCTTGTGACTCATACTCTGGAAGGAAAGGACATCAAGAAAGAAGAAGGTAAGGAAGAACCATGGACAATATTTAATCACAAAAAAAGGAGGAGCACTCGACCATATGTTCTAAGGCATTCAAACAGGTTACATAATCTCTTCCATGGCTATTGCTTTTCTTGTAGCAAATATGGTCATAGAGCTATACATTGCACTGGTTATGTTAAAAATTATGGTAATAGAAATTTCAATTCTTTCGCACCTCTTATGAATAATGATGTCATATGTTATAAGTGAAATAATTTTGGGCACAAGGCTAGATGGTGCAAAATTGTATTGCTTGAGTAAAGTAAAATGAATACAACATCAACAAATAGGAAAGAGAGAAAAAGGCATGAGAAAGTTAGATCAATGTTAGTACAAAAAACTCTTCATGTTCAGGATAAGAGAAAACAATGGTTTCTTGGTAGTGGATGTTCTAGTCACATGACAGGAGACAAAAGTAAATTTCTTGTACTCAAATAAACTAATGGAGGATCAGTAATATTTGGTGATAATGGATCAACAAAAAATTATGGGAAAGGAACTCTGAGTTTAGATAATAGAAAAATAAAAACATATAATGTTTTGTATGTCAAGGGGTTGAGGCACAATCTACTCTACTAAGTGTGAGCCAACTTTGTGATCAAGGGCACATGGTTAATTTTCATCCAAGTAGGTGTGATATTAGAAAGTCTAAAATTTAAAAACTTATTGCAAATGCAAATAGAACTACAAACAACCTCTACATGTTAAGTGAGATTAAAGGATAAAAATGTTTTCTATCAAAAGAAGATGAAATTTGGTTGTGGCATAGAAGAATGGGTCATTTGAAATTTGAAAACATAGTAAACATAAGCAACAAGTAGGTTGTTAGAGATTTACCAAAGCTAAAAAGACCATAAAACATAATTTGTTCACAATGTCAGCATGGCAAGCAAACTAGAACAAGCTTCAAGTCAAAATAATTTATGTCATCTGATCCATTGAAGCTAGTGCACACTGACCTATGTGGTCCTACAAGGACAAATAGTTTACAAGGTGAAAGTTACTTTATATTATTTATAGATGATTATTCCAGAATGATTTGGGTAGCTTTCCTGAAATAAAAGTTAGAAGCTCTTGAGAAGTTTAAATCTTTTAAAGAGTTAGTTGAAAATGAAACAGGTAAAAGGATTAAGAGTTTAAGTTCAAATAGAGGAGGAGAATTTACCTCAAATAAATTTGTAGACTTTTGTGAACAACATGGGATCAAAAGAGAATATTCAGCAACAAGAACTCCTCAACAAAATGGGGTAGTTGAAAGGAAAAATAGAATAGTTGAGAATATAGCCAGATCCATGTTAAATGAATCTAATATTTTAGATGGTTTTTGGAAAGAGATAGTGCATACATCAACATATATAATAAATAGAGCTCAAGTAAGAGTGACCATCACAAAACTCCATATGAGATCTAGAAAGGTAGATCATCTACTATAAAGTACTTTAGAATTTTTGGAAGCAAATATTACAGAATATGGGAAGAGAAAAATTTGGGTAAGTTTGACCCAAGATGTGATGAGGGTATTTTTCTTGGCTATTCCACTAAGAGAAAGGTCTATAGATTCTATAACAAAAGGACACATACTATTATAGAAAGTATAAATGTAACAGTTTATGAGAAGATAGGATCAAGAGAATCAGTTCAAGTAATTGTATATCAAGAAGATGAAAGTTGTCAAGAAGAGTGAAGAATCAGAATAAGAAGAAGAAGAAACACAAAGACTTCTTCTTAATACTCCATCTAGGTATGTATAGAAAAATTATCCAAGATACCTAATTATTAGGAATCCAAATGATAGATAGACAAGGAGAAGGATAATAGCATCAAATGAGCAAGAAAATTTCTCTTTGTTATCTAAAATGAAGCCAAAAGACTTCAATGAGGCAAGTGAAGATGAGTTTTGGATTAAGGAAATGTATGAGGAACTAGACCAGATAGAGAACAGTAAGACTTGGGAACTTGTTCCATGACCAAAAGGCAAGAATATGATTGGAACTAAATGGGTCTTCAGAAACAAGTTAAATGAAGATGGTCAGGTATTTAGAAACAAAGAAAGGTTAGTATGCAAAGGTTATGCACAGGTTGAAGGAATTGACTTTAGTGAGACATTTGATCCAGTTGCATGACTTGAAGCTATAAGAATGTTATTAGCCTTCTCAAGCTTCAAAAATTCAAAGTATATCATATGGATGTTAAATAAGCCTTTTTAAATGGTGTATTAGAAGAAGGGGTTTATATTGAGAAGCCAAAGGAATTCAACTTAACAAATAAACCAGACTATATATGCAGATTGAAGAAGGCACTTTATGTACTGAAACAAGCTCCCAGAACTTAGTACTCAAGATTGGATAAGTACCTTCAGAAACATGGTTTTAGGAAAGAAATAGTGGATAGTAACTTATACGTAAAAAATAAAGGGAATAACCTACTAATTGTGGTTTTTATGTGGATGATATCATTTTTGCAGGCAAAAATGATAAGATGTTTCAAAAATTTGTAAAGAGCATGCATAATGACTTTGAGATGTCAATGCTTGGTGAGTTGTCCTTCTTTCTTGGACTTTAGATTTCTCAATCAAAGAAAGGTGTATTTATTTCTCAAACCAAGTATATAAAAGATATGATAAAGAAATTTAAGTTAGAAGAATGCAAACCAGTAAGTACCCCCATGGTTATAGGATGCAAGTTAAGTAAATATGATGAATCTCTAGAGGCAAATCAGAAATTGTATAGATCTATGATTGACAACTTACTATATATCATAGCTACAAGACTAGATATCATGCAGGCAGTGGGATTAGTGGTAAGGTTTCAAGCAGCACCTAAGGAGACACATGTGTTGGTCCGACTTTTATACACACCCTGTGAAGAATGAGCATGAAACTCTGATAACACTTATAAGGGATAAATCCCACTCACTTTAGGATCTTGCTGGTTATCCAAGGTGTGAGTTACAGAGTTGGGTCGAATGTCTATTCACTCTTTTCCGCTTCTGGAATAGTTTTCAAAATGGACTGTCTGTTACCTTACAACGAGTTCTGGACTTGTTCAGTAATGTTTTTGGAATTGTTCATTTTGTGGATAATCAGATTTAAAATCAGTTCTTTGATCTAGCTCTTTATATGTCAGCAGATTTAAATAAAAGACAAATTTAAAAGAAAATAAAAATGGATCATTTCACGATAGAACAGAGAGAGTAGGGTAAGGCAGAAAGAGAAGTCTATCAAACTTAGCTGTAAAACCAAAACTACCAATTTTATTTATACTATCAACTTCACAATAGAACAAATCAAAGAAGAAGGTGTCCAACTTTCTAAGATCACCTTCTACTAAGAGCATAAGACGGAGATGAAACAGATCTGAAAGAAAATCATAAACATAAGGGAAGTCGGTTAAAATTGGTATTTCTCACCAGCAGCATAGCTCACACAGTGAGGACAGAGCAATTAGAATAGACCTAAACCTTAAATCTATGGTTTTCCCTAGCATACAATAAAACAAATGAAGCCCAACAACATATTTAATCTTGATAACACGGATTTACAAGCATATATTTAATAAACTTTAACGAGATGAAAACAAAAGAAAATGAACTTAGCACAATCTGAAAGAGATTAGGCTCCTGGCCATGCTATCACAGAAAGCAAAAAGCACATCAACTCCAAGTCCAGAATAAAGCATTTAACAAGATTTGCAAGAAATTGCTTCAATAGCCTTTTATTCTAAGTTTTCGCCTCCTGCGATTACATTCGGAAGAAGTATTTATAGACTCAGGACAAACCCTGATCTTTTCAAAAATATCTTCTTCTCAAACCCTAAATCTTATCACCTTAAACTCTACTACCCGGGTTTTACAATATAAGGCCTTTTAAAATAAAGCTTTGATAAAACTTAACCATTCTGCAAATCAGTGCAGTTACTTGCCATAAATGGAGAAGGCAGAATTTTAATGCCACTTGCATCCACCCGCAACTGTGTGTAAATGTCTTCATTAATTCCCCTAGGAAATTTGGATGAGTCACCACTTCTCTGACATTTCATCTTCGTAGAGCCATCTCTGAATTGAAAATCTCTGCACGCCATTACTTCCGCCATAAATTTTTGTTAAATGCATCCATCGGCAAATTCTGGTAACTGTGTATAGATATTTTCATTTTTCGGTCAATTTTTGACCTATTCCATTAAATGGATGGCTGCTTAGTCACCATAAAATCTCTTTGCGGCCAGATCCGTAAAATCTGGATGAAACAGCAATTCCCGGCATCTCAAATTTTAATGTGACGGCCCTCGATTAAATTGCGCCTGACTTTGTCTTTCTCGCCATTACTCCCGCTATCATGCAAGTGCCAGCTTGCTTCCTGCAAAAGACAAACAAGGATTAGTACTTTAATTAAATCAGATTAAAACCCTAATGTTAAATCGAAACCCTAAAGTTCATTATATGTTGGCTTGCTTTGTGTTGACACGTGTCACAAAAATCGCGACACGTGTACGTTTCCAGCTATTTTTTTCATTTCGGCCTCTTTCCTGTCAAGCCGCGAAAACGCGACATGTCGCGAAATCGCGACGTTCCCTGTGCCTTAGCTGCTTTTCCTCTTCTAAGCCACGAAACCGCGACATGTCACGATTTCGCGACATGTCACGAAATCGTGACCCTTTCTTGCGCCTTGCGTCTATTCTCTACATGCAAATGCATTCCTCTCTTTGTCACAAGTGTCACGATTTCGCGACGTCGAAATCGGAGGATTTCGTGACAACCGCTTCTTGCTCTCCCTTTGTTTTCTTCTGTCTTCTTGCGCCCTTTTTGCTCTGTCATGATTTTGCGACGTCCGTCGCATCGTGACACTTTCAGGACTTAAGGCACTCGCTCATTTCTTGTCGCGATTTCGTGACGTCCCGAAGGCGTCGCGAGATTGCAACACTTTCGGGACTTAAAGCACTCGCTCATTTCTTGTCGCGATTTCGTGACATCCCGAAGGCGTCGCGAGATCACGAAACTTTCGAGACTTAAGGCACTCACTCATTTCTTGTCATGATTTCATGACGTCCCGAAGGTGTCGCGAGATCGTGACACTTTCGGGACTTAAGGCACTCGCTTTAGCCTACCTTTGCCTTTGCCGACCTTGCCCTGCCTTTGCTTGCTTTGGAACGTGTCGCGATTTCGCGATGTCACAAAATTGTGATGTCGCGATTTCGTGACACTTCCCTGACTTGTGCCTTTTCTCTCCAATGTGTCACGATTTCGTGACACTTTCATGCCTTGCCTTTTTGGTGCAAAAAAATGACCAAAACTCAACAGGCCCAGAATTTGATGAAACTTTGCAAGTATCTAAATAAGGCAAAAGGGTATCCGAATCTACAAACGGAACGCTAAAATCCATCAGGGACTAAGAGAAAAAATGCATTAACATGAATTAATACATTTACATGCAATCTTTCAAAAGTTTTAAATTGAAGACTATGCCTCATGCAAGCCTACTTAGATACTTTGATAAATGCATAACTTGAAGAAGGAGGCAAGCAAAATTTGGAATTTAAAACCCGGAAAACTCAAGAGGGTCCCTGCTAAAAAAATGCAAAGTAAAAATTTTCAAAGGATGGAACTTCATTTTTTTAGTGGGGGTGTGTTGCTTCTCAACAAATGGCGATATCTATGGGTAAAATAGTAGCATTATTTTAGAATCTAGGACTCTAGTTTCAAAACAACATAGACCATGTATCATGCCTTGCCACAAATATTCTTCAAAATAATTTAACTACTAGCTGATAGTTGTCAAAATTTCCCAAGGACATACTAGGTTGAATCATTTAAGGAAGATTTCTGATGTGCAATTACAAGCGTATAAAACTTTCTTCAAGAATGACTGGGCCTTCGAATGTTGTACTCTGGATTGATCAGCTTTTCTAGATTGTAAAAGGGGAAACCGAGTAGAGCTCTATTTACTAGTTTAGCCTTTTACAACCTCGACAGAGTTACCCTTTAGATTTACACGACCCTGATTCACAACTGTGAGGTAGTATCTACAACTTGGTAAAAGAAAACATCTTCTGAAACCTTGGCTACCTCTTTGATTACATAACTTTTTCTCTTTTTTTTTATATATATATATAGGAAATAAAAGAGTGCCAGTTTTATGTTGCCTTGCTCAACTTTCACCTTCTCTCTCTCTCTTCTGAAATATACCGAAATCTGAAAAGCCTTAAAAAGAACAACAATTTTTTTTTTATATATTTCATCAATCTGGAACTGCTTCAGCTTGGGTACTGATAGCCTCTATGGATACTCAAATAATTTCATGAATCAGAGTCCCCTCTTATGACCAACTTTTCTTGGATTCCCTGGGAGTTTCTCCAACCAAACAGGATAGCAGTTTCTTTATAATTAAAATAACTATGGCAAGCAAGACACAAAATCCAATCATCTTTCTACTATTGTTCTGAATAACAAAATAGTTCCACTGTTCAGTTTAAGCAGACTATCTCTTAATTAGAATAATGAACACTGGATTTTGAACTCAGAATAAAACAATTTTGGAAGGCTGACTTTTCTTTACTGCCCAGGCAAAAACTAAAAGAAAGAACATAATTTTAAAAGCTAAAGAAATTTGTACAGACTTCCAAGGATAAACAAAATAAAATAAAATAAAATAAAATAAAACAAACTTAAATAAAATAAAATAAAATAAAATAAAACAAACTTTGTACAGACCCCAAAGGATAAAACACAGACCTTTAAAAACAAATAAAATAAAACTGAATAACACTGTACAGACCTTTAAAATAAAATAAAATAAAATAAAACTTTAAAGCTCATTTACAATGTATACACATGTTACAACTTCTTTGTGACTCATTCAAACGATATATTGGATGGAACAATTGAGAAATAATGCTTTAAGTATTGACCATTAATAGGGAGGTCCAAAAAATTACCATCAAGGTCCTGTAAACGAAATGCGTTATTACCTAGAATCTCAACAATCTGGTATGGCCCTATCCATAGCGGCTGCAACTTTGTATGTTTACCCTTCTTTTCATGGGCCTTGTCCCATAGAAGCACCAGGTCCGCAAGTCTGAAAGCTTTCACTTTGGCTCTTTTGTCAAACCAGCGCTTGACGGTTTCTTGGTGCCGACTGAAATGTTCCAGGGCTTGGAGTCGTTCATCCAGTAAATTAGTTAGATCCAAAAAACGGGCCTCTCGCATCTCGCTTGATCCTCAAAATAGTCTAAGACAAATTGATAAGTAGGTAATTTCAGAGAGATGGGAACAATGGGCTGAGTACCATACAACAAAGCAAATGGGGAAGTCTTAAGAGCCACTTTATATCTTATCCCGTCAGCCCAAAGTGCATATTTTAATAATGTATGCCATTGCCTGGGTTTGTCCGCTGCAGATTTCTTAATGGCATTCATTAAATTCTTATTCATGGACTCAGCTAGTCCATTACCTTGGGGATAATAGTTGGATGAAAATCTGATAACTATCCCCATCCGGTATGCCCATTCTCGCAAACTCCAATGATTGGAAGGCTGGTCCATTATCGCACACCAAATTCGGAGGAACCCCAAACCTCGGTTATGACATTTGACTCTAGAAATTCGATCACTTCATGAGCTGTACTTCTTATGGTGGCTGCTCGCTTCGACCCATCTTGTGCAAGTAATCGGTAGTCGTTAGAACATACTTATGCCCTACTCGAAGAATTTGGGTTTATCACTCCCACAAAATCAAGTCCCCATTGCATAAAAGGTTTATTTATTACAACAAGTTGCAATGGTAGAGCCCGATTGGCCTCTTTGGATGCAAAATTTTGGCACTGATGGCAAGTTCTCACATGCTGATGGGCATCTTTAAATAACGTAGGCCAATAATAGCTTGCTCTCAATATTTTATGCACAGTAGCAGATCCTGAGGAATGTCCTGCCCCTAACTTTTCATGAAAACTGGACATCACTTCATTGACTTCACTCCGAGAAATGCATCTTAAGAAAATGCCAGCATAATTTTCTCTATACAAATTACCTCCTTTGAGGAGATAATGAGCAGCTTTCAGTTTTAGTGCTCTCCTTTGGGTTCTATTCAAGTGAGACGGGCAAATTCCAAATTGCAGCAGATGAATAATATCTCCATACCAGTCATCAGATTCAGAATTTAACTGATTAATTTCTTCTTGTACAGGTATTTCGGCAATGTGTCGGGACAAACCAAGTCCTCTGATTAATTTTGTAGGCCAAATTTCTAAGTCATATTCTTGCAGCCTTGTAACCCAATTACCTCTTAGTTCACCCAATTCGTCCTGACTTAAAAGGTATTTAACAGCTGGGTCCGGAACTATAGCATGAACTCTGCTTCTTAGTATGTAGTGCCTGAACTGCTTAACTGCTCTCACCAAGGCATAGGCTTGTTTATCTAAGCGAGAATATTTTAGCTCAGCCCCCTTTAAATTGGTACTCTTGAAAGCAATTGGATGCTCCATGGTTTCTCTTCGTTGGGTCAGAATCGCAGCAAGTGTGTGTTCAGAAGAAAAGGTGTACAAGTAAAAATCTGCACTAAAATCTGGGCTCACCAGAACTGGAGCTTGCTTGATGGCAGTCTTGATTTCTTGGAACGTTGTTTTAGCTTCTGTTGTCCAGAAAATCTGAGCAGTTTCCTTTAGCATGTCATTCAGTGGCTTGACTATTTCTGCGAAGCCGGAGATGAACTTCCTGACAAAATTAATTTTTCCAAAGAAGGACCTCAACTCTTTCTTAGAGTTGGGAAAGGGTATGCCGGATATGGCTTCAACTCTGTCCGGATCCATGGAAATGCCATCTTTTGTGATCAAGTGCCCAAGGAGCTTTCCTTCCGTTACACCAAAAATGCACTTCTTCGGATTCAAAGAAATGTCGAACTCCCTGCATTTGTTGAAAACAGACTCCAAATGTTTTATGTGGTCAAACCGAGATTTAGAGAAGACTATTAAATCATCCATGTAAACAACAATGCATTTACCCATAAGGCCTTTGAAGGCATGATCCATTGCCCGTTGAAACGTAGCTCCGACATTTATTAATCCAAATGGCATCCTCTTGTAAGCAAAAGTTCCCCACTTAGTTGTGAAAGCAGTTTTCATCCTGTCTTCCCTGTCAACCAATATCTGATTATACCCTGAGAAACCGTCCAGGAAAGACATCATTTCCGAACCATTGACAATCTGCAGCACCTCATCCATGGAAGGCAGAGGATAATTATCTTTCTCAGATGCCTTATTTAAGTTTCTAAAATCCACACACAAGCGGATCTCTCCATTTTTCTTTTTGACCGGCACCAAATTGGCCACCCAAGTAGAATGCCTAACGGGAAAAATAATGGCGGCACTCAATAATTTTTCTACCTCTTTCTGGATGAGGGGCTCTAGCAGAGCGTTGACATGCCTCTGTTTTTGCCGAAAAGGTTTGCAAAATTCTTTTAAAGGTATAACATGAGTGTAAACTTTCGGATCAAAAACTTTTAAGTCTTTGTAAGACCAGGCCATAACATCCTTGGACCTGTGAAGAAAATCAATCATATTTCTTTTTATTTTTGGATCACAAATTTTAGCCAACTTGATGTGCCTGGGATCTTCTTCAGTCCCCACGTTCAGGTTCTCAGTCTCACTGTTTGTTACACCCATAGAATCCTCAGAACTCACCTTTTGCCTGATTTGGTCAACATCAAAGAGCCGCTCCAGTTCCACCATCCCTTTTGGAATTCTGTTATCTTTCAACCTTATTATTCCCCTGTCATCGTCTAACTGCTCCAGCAGAGTATCCCTTTGGCCATCATCGATTATAGCATTTTCAAATGTGTTAGTACTCTGTAAAAAGTTTATAATCTGCTGATCATCAGAGAAAACCTAAAAATTATCTATATTATTTGGGACTGAAGGACAAGGGACTAACTCGATCGAAAACTTGTTCCATTTAAATTCTTCCAGTGGTTTCAAACTTGCGGTTGAAGAAGCCAAGACATCTGCACGTGAATTCTGCTCTCTAGGTATGTGTGTCAGATTAAAAGCATCAAAATCTTCTACAAGATCCCAAGCCCGGTGTTTGTATCCTTTTAAGTAGGATGCTTTGCATTGAAATTTACCTTTAACTTGATTAGCCACCAATTCTGAATCTGTAAAAACTTGAATATTTCTTGCTCCTTTGTCCAAAGCAAATTTCAATCCTAATACCAGTGCTTCGTATTTCGCTAAATTATTTGTACAAGGGAACTGTAGGCGATAAGACATAAAATATGTCTGATTCTCAGGCCCTTTAAGGACTCGCCCCGTACTGGAACCCTGTTTAGATTTAGCCCCATCCACATGAAGCGTCCGGACTTCATTACTATGAACAGGATGAGCTTTACTAAACTTCTCATTTTGTCCCGTTGTTAAATTATAAACTCCAATATCTACCTAAGCAATATTTACAGTCTCATTTTTTGCATTATATTCAGTGATCGTATGTTTGTATCTGGGTTCTCTTTCAACCCTTAATTGGTTTGCCACTCCTTTCCATGGCAACCACATGTGTGAAAAGTCAGTTGCCAAGTATCCATTCAAAGATCTCGACCAATCCCTGCTCGAAGCATCCCGTACCCCACAGGAATATCCACCACTTGAATTTCAATTATGTGTTGTGCCCTGGGCTCGGATGCTAACTGGATATGAATATTCTAAAGTTCACCCACTACTTTAACCTCTGATTTGTCCAATTGGACAACTCTTCTTTCAGACTTCATTGGGGTCAAACCCAACTGTTGACAAATGGCCAAAGGCATAACATTAGCTGAAGCACCCGAATCTACCAGACAGTTGTGTAAGTTTTTCCCAAAAATACGAACAGTCAGTAGAAAAGGTGGAACCTCAGTTTTCTCTTTATACATGGCTACATTTGCATTTGCCATCTTCTTTCCCCTGTCCAAAGATTTGGTAGTAGGCCCAGAGTATGTTTTAATCAAGTTATCCCTCTGTTCTGAAATTTGGGCCAACTCATGAAGAGTGATGTTGGCTTTGATCTTTTTCATGTCCTCCACTATATTATATCCCTTATTGAGTGGAGGGACAAATGCATCTGGTCCTCTCGGATTTCCTCCCTTGGGTGGAGATGGGTTATTGCTTGAAGATGGATCTGGAGGAACATTGTGGGAGTTGTCCGGAGGGGTAGATGTAGTGTTGGGCTCTGGATTTCTGTTTCTTAGGTTGTAGTTGTCCCTCCTGTATTGTTGAAAAGCCTGCACCTCATCCATAGGCATTTCAACTACATTCTCAGATTCACCCGGGAAAGTGAAAGAATCCAAGACCATAGCTGCACTGTGGCTGGATGAACTTGGGCCATCCGCATTTCTTTGATGTTCAGGAGAAATCAACTCCCCAGACAAAGCTTCAAAGGCATTACAAAATTCCAAACAATCCAACTCCCCGTGCTGAGAAGTAGCATGTATCCTGCACTAGTTAGGCAAAGCCAAATCACAAATATTTACATCATGACCTTTACCTTTGTAATATTTATTGGGTTCGTATGGGGGCCGAGTGAATCTGTTCTGTTGATAGGAATACCTGTTTGAGTTCTCCCCAGTAGAAACCTGCCTTTTAAAACTCAAAAAATCATTGGCCAACTTTTGGACTATTTTTGACACTTCTTCAACTCTTGCATTATCAGCTTCTTTACCTGGGTTCTGTATATTTTCAGCAGGTGTTACAGCCAATGGATTTCCTGATGGTAGAGTCTGACACACTGGCAACATCATCTGATGTGGTATGGGATTGAAAACAGGGGCAGCTTGTGTGACCAAAGGAATTTGTTGAGCATTTAAAGGTTGGGGTCCCAACTGTCTTTCCAGAACCAAAGCTTCTTTGTAAGCCTCTGTTAAATTGGTAATAGAGGGATCTCTTTTCAAGAAAACCGAAGTCATTGGATCTAGAGAATTTCTAAAAATCTCTAATGCCAGGTCTGCATTTGGCACGTAATAACCAGTCAGTCTACCATAAGCCTTCTGAAATCTGACATTGTAAGATCTGACAGATTCACTTAGTTCTCTTTTAATACCAGAAAACTGCTGATATAATATACTGGGATCTATTACCTCACCAAACTGTGACACAAAAACCTTTTCCAAGTCATTCCAACTGGTAATAGAATCGTTAGTGAGATTTAGAAACCAGTCATAAGCTCCCTCCTAGAGAGTGAATGGGAACAATCTGCAAGCAACATCTTCATGCTGTACATTTAACAATTTCAAAGCATTCTTGAATGCAACTAGATGTTCTTCTGCTGTCCTAGTCCCATCATGCTTGTATCTGGGAAGATATCTCTCAAGATTTCTGGGTAGGTCATGGGCTATACCCGAGATATTTAAGGCAGTGGAACCCAACCAGTTTGCCATTACTACTTGATTGACGGTGATATTCTGAGTTGTAGTTGGAGTAACTACCAGTGGTGATAAAACTATTTCAGACAGAGACTTGGCCCTTCTGAGGCTACTTCTTCTTGGAGTTTCTAATTCAGGCACAAGGAGCTCTCCAACTCTGGGGTGGGACCTTGTTACCCTGTATGTAGAATCCAACTTTTCACAAGCAACTTATAATCTTACAATCCTTAACAGACTACTGAACTTGGCCCTCCTTCTAGCGCCATTTTAAATGTTGGTCCGACTTTTATACACACCCTGTGAAGAATGAGCATGAAACTCTGATAACACTTATAAGGGATAAATCCCACTCACTTTAGGATCTTGCTGGTTATCCAAGGTGTGAGTTACAGAGTTGGGTCGAATGTCTATTCACTCTTTTTCACTTCTGGAATAGTTTTCAAAATGGACTGTCTGTTACCTTACAACGGGTTCTGGACTTGTTCAATAATGTTTTTGGAATTGTTCATTTTGTGGATAATCAGATTTAAAATCAGTTCTTTGATCTAGCTCTTTATATGTCAGCAGATTTAAATAAAAGACAAATTTAAAAGAAAATAAAAATGGATCATTTCACGGTAGAACAGAGAGAGTAGGGTAAGGCAGAAAGAGAAGTCTATCAAACTTAGCTGGAAAACCAAAACTACCAATTTTATTTATACTATCAGCTTCACAATAGAACAAATCAAAGAAGAAGGTGTCCAGCTTTCTAAGATCACCTTCTACTAAGAGCATAAGACAGAGATGAAACAGATCTGAAAGAAAATCATAAACAGAAGGGAAGTCGGTTAAAATTGGTATTTCTCACCAGTAGCATAGCTCACACAGTGAGGACAGAGCAATTAGAATAGACCTGAACCTTAAATCTGTGGTTTTCCCTAGCATACAATAAAACAAATGAAGCCCAACAACATATTTAATCTTGATAACACGGATTTACAACATATATTTAATAAACTTTAACGAGATGAAAACAAAAGAAAATGAACTTAGCACAATCTGAAAGAGATTAGGCTCCTGGCCACGCTATCACAGAAAGCAAAAAGCACATCAACTCCAAGTCCAGAATAAAGCATTTAACAAGATTTGCAAGAAATTGCTTCAATAGCCTTTTATTCTAAGTTTTCGCCTCCTGCGATTACATTCAGAAGAAGTATTTATAGACTCAAGACAGACCCTGATCTTTTCAAAAATATCTTCTTCTCAAACCCTAAATCTTATCACCTTAAACTCTACTACCCAGGTTTTACAATATAAGGCCTTTTAAAATAAAGCTTTGATAAAACTTAACCATTCTACAAATCAGTGCAGTTACTTGCCATAAATGGAGAAGGCAGAATTTTAATGCCACTTGCATCCACCCGCAACTGTGTGTAAATGTCTTCATTAATTCCCCTAGGAAATTTGGATGAGTCACCACTTCTCTGACATTTCATCTTCGTAGAGCCATCTCTGAATTAAAAATCTCTACACGCCATTACTTTCGCCATAAATTTTTGTTAAATGCATCCATCGGCAAATTCCGGTAACTGTGTATAGATATTTTCATTTTTCGGTCAATTTCTGACCTATTCCATTAAATGGATGGCTGCTTAGTCACCATAAAATCTCTTTGCGGCCAGATCCGTAAAATCTGGATGAAACAGCAATTCTCGGCATCTCAAATTTTAATGTGACGGCCCTCGATTAAATTGCGCCTGACTTTGTCTTTCTCGCCATTACTCCCGCTATCATGCAAGTGCCAGCTTGCTTCTTGCAAAAGACAAAACAAGGATTAGTACTTTAATTAAATCAGATTAAAACCCTAATGTTAAATCGAAACCCTAAAGTTCATTATATGTTGGCTTGCTTTGTGTTGACACGTGTCACAAAAATCACGACACGTGTACGTTTCCAGCTATTTTTTTCATTTCGGCCTCTTTCCTGTCAAGCCGCGAAAACGCGACATGTCGCGATTTCGTGACATGTCACGAAATCGCGACGTTCCCTATGCCTTAGCTGCTTTTCCTCTTCTAAGCCATGAAATCGTGACCCTTTCTTGCGCCTTGCGTCTATTCTCCACCATGGCCATGAAAACGTGACCTACTTCTGCCCTCGGCGCTCTTTGTCCAACTGTGTCGCGATTTCGCGACGTCGCGAAATCGCGACGTCACGATTTCGCGACACCACCGCTTCTTGCTCTCCCTTTGTTTTCTGCTGGGACCCTTGGCTTCCCTTTGTTTCTTCTTGCGGCCCTTTTGACTTAGCTTCTTTCATTTCTTGTCGCGATTTCGCGACGTCCCGAAGGCATCGCGAAATCGTGACACTTTCGGGACTTAAGGCACTCGCTCATTTCTTGTCACGATTTCGTGACGTCCCGAAGGCATCGCGAGATCGTGACACTTTCGAGACTTAAGGCACTCGCTCATTTCTTGTCATGATTTCGCGACGTCACGAAATTGTGACACTTTCATGCCTTGCCTTTTTGGTGCAGAAAAATGACCAAAACTCAACAGGCCCAGAATTTGATGAAACTTTGCAAGTATCCAAATAAGGCAAAAGGGTATCCGAATCTACAAACGGAACGCTAAAATCCATCAGGGACTAAGAGAAAAAATGCATTAACATGAATTAATACATTTACATGCAATCTTTCAAAAATTTTAAATTGAAGACTATGCCTCATGCAAGCCTACTTAGATACTTTGATAAATGCATAACTTGAAGAAGGAGGCAAGCAAAATTTGGAATTTAAAACCCGAAAAACTCAAGAGGGTCCCTGCTAAAAAAATGCAAAGTAAAAACTTTCAAAGGATGGAACTTCATTTTTTAGTGGGGGTGTGTTGCTTCTCAACAACATGTAGTAGCAATAAAGAGGATTCTTAGGTATCTAAAAGGGACTATGTATTTTGGGCTCTGATATCCCAAAAGTGACAATTTCACTCTCACAGCTTATACAGATGCAGATTGGGCTGGCAACATTGATGATAGAAAAAGCACAAGTGGAGGAGCATTATTTCTTAGAGACTATTTGGTCTCTTGGCTAATTAAGAAACATGCATTAGTATCCCTATCCATAGCAAAGGCAAAGTATATTGTAGCAGTTGCTTATTGTACATAGGTATTATGGATGAAGCAAACTTTAGAGGACTTCAAGATAAATCATGATCACCCTATTCCCATATTATGTGATAATACAAGTGTTATAAATATATCAAAAAATCCAATAATGCGCCCTAGGACAAAGCACATTTTGATCAAATATAACTTTCTAAGAGAGCAGGTGGTAGATAAGCAAGTCATATTGGAATATATTACTACAAAGGAGCAGATTAAATACATTTTCACTAAGCTACTTCTGAAAGATACTTTTGAGTATCTTCGAGGAAATTTAGGAGTAGTTCTACTCCCACCCCAAAATTAACCACATCAAGAGAGGAGGTGGGGGAGGGGCTAAGCTAAGAGTCTCATATTTTAGCTTCAAGCCCTAAAGTTGGCCCTTTGCTATTGATGTCAAAGGGGGAGAGATTTGAGTTAGGGGGAGAGTATTCAGTCAGGAGGAGAAATTTATTAGGGGGAGTAGAACTGAAAGAGGTAAAGGAAATGGTAAAAGAAAAATGGATTACCATCAATGACAAAGGGGGAGATTATTGGAAATATAAGCAAGTTTTGTTGTCATTGATGTCAAGAGGTTGATATCCAAGTTTCGTCATCATTAATGTCATCAGGTGGTTTTTCCACAAGGCAAGGAAAAGGTTTAAAATAATAGGATATAATGTTTATTTTAAATATTATATGCCTAGGCCTTAAACAGATTAAAGACCCAAGGAAGGAGAAGCAGTTTAAAAGGGATATCCCAAGGATGGATAAGCAAGTTAAAAGGAAATAATAATATTATAATATTCCAGGTTATATATTGGTTTGAATAAAAAGAGGGCCAAGGAGTTATCAAATTTTAAATCCTCCAAAAGACCCATTTGGCATATTTTGAAGACTATGGTTTAATTTATTTAAATTTAAATATTTTAACCATAGGTTAAAATTTAAATTTAAATAATTAATTAAGGCACAAAAATTTTAAATAATTAAATTCGATTTAAAAATCGAATTGCCTAAGTTCACCAATGTATTGGACAACATGGCATATGGTATAAAAGGGGGCAAGTTTTTTATCAAAAAATTATCCATGCGATATGCGATTTGCGAGAGCCCAAAGTCCTAAGTATTTCGAGCGTTGAAGAGTAAAGGAAATTTGCATGTGTTTATTTTAAGTGGGTAGACGTGGCAATAAATAGGAGGAGAGGGCCAAAGAGGTTTCAAAGTACTTGGTAGTGCAAGTGGAAACTGAGGGCTACGTTACGAAGTTTGCAAGTGCGAGATCATGGGTTCGATCCACACAATCGACTTTTGCAAAGGGGAAAAGCTCTTTTTGTTTACGTCGAGTCAGAGAAGTGATAAACCATAAAGAGAAAGATGTGCACCTTGTATTTTCATGAGGGCATGTAGCCCAGGTGGTGGACATGCTTTGTGCTAAGGTTCTTGGTGAGGCAAGGTCGTGTGTTCAAAATTTGTTGTCGTCATTTTGTTGGGCAGAATAAAATTAAGGTATGCTTCTCACGTTTTAATTTACCAAAATTTTGATAATTCAAAAATTGCATAATATGGAAATTAAAAGGTGGTTTGTGAGTTGTTGAGGGAGATATAAGGGATAATAATTTTTTTATTTTATTTTGGTGTAGCGACCTCTGGATGCACACATCGCTTTAATCTACTTGCAATATTATGCCCAAGACGAAATGAAAGACCATGAAAAAGCATATAACATGGAAGTAAAAAAGATGGATCTCTTTATTTGTATTGAAAATCGGTTACATGTCGTTCCATCTTAGGGATACCCATTTTGATACAATGAATTACAAGTGAAGAAGAAGTCCCCTAGCAAGGGGTGGTGCACTTTTATAAGCTTCCCAGTTTTGCACATAGAAATGTATGAGGGCTTACAAATGCATCCTTCTCTAGGTCTGATTGCTAGAGGGATCCTATTTCTCTTGAATGTTGTAGCTTCCGTCCGATGAACCTGTGGCCCTGTAAGCAATAAAACAACAACACACACTTAGATGTCTGAGATTGCCTCCCCTGATGAGCTTGTTAGTAATGAATATACTCAAATGAAAGCAAGTGGAAATGAAACTAATGATATGAATGCGAATGAATGAAATGATGCTATGCTAAACAGAATAATGAAACTAATGTCTAAAACCCTAAGCTAGGATTGCGGGCCACTGTCCAATGATAGCGGCTACTAAAGTGAATCTCGTTCTCTTTTCTCCAAATCTATGGATCAAATATTGTATCCGATGTTGAATTGGTGGTTGCTATGCTCTCCAATTTGTAAGGACTTCATCGTAAATGTGATCTCCAAGGGAAACTCTCCAAGTCTTGAAAGCTCTCCTCAATGATCTAATGCATTCATGTATCTTTGGATTGATTGATTCTCTTTGATCTATCATCTGTGTCCTGTCATATCTCTCTGGTGCTCTTAGGCTTGCACCTTTTAAAGTGTGTGAAACCCTAAATTCTATGCTCAAAACCCTAGGATTGAATCCCTCATGCATAGTGAATGTGTTGAGCAAGGTGCAGGAATAGTATTGTCATTGTTGTCAACACAGTCAGACAGATCGATTGATGCAATGGATAGGATTTAAGAGGTTCTTCAGAGTATGTACAGTGATTCTCCAAAAGATCGAAGTGGTCCATATGCTAAAAATCAAAATAAAATCACAAGGAAGAAAATTGTCGCGATATCGTGACATGTTGAGCAAGAAAGAAAAACTATCGCGATATCGCGACATGTTGAGAAGAAAGAAAAATTGTCGTGATATCGCGACATGTTGAGAAGAAAGAAAAAATATCACGATATTGTGACATGTTGAGAAGAAAGAAAAATTGTCGTGATTTCATGACATGTTCGGAGAGAAAGCGCAAGCAAGCAAAACTGTCACGATATCGCGACATGTTTGGAGAGAAAGCGTTAGCAAGCAAAACTGTCGTGATTTCGTGACATGTTCGGAGAGAAAGTGCAAGCAAGAAAAACTATCACGATTTTGTGACATGTTCGAAGAGAAAGCGCAAGTAAGCGAAATTGTCGCGATTTCACGACATGTTCGGAGAGAAAGTGCAAGCAAGAAAAACTATCATGATTTTGTGACATGTTTAGAGAGAAAGTGCAAGCAAGCAAAACTGTCATGATTTCACGACATGTTGGAAGAGAGAAAGGCAAGTAGAAAAAGTGTCACGATTTCACGACATATTGTAGGAGAGAGAGTCTAAAAGAAAAAGTGTCACGATTTCGTGACATATTGTAGGAGAGATTGTACGGAAGAAAAAGTGTCACGATTTCGCGACATATTGTAAGAGAGATTGTACGGAAGAAAAAGTGTCACGATTTCGTGACATATTGCAAGAGAGATTGTACGGAAGAAAAAGTGTCATTATTTCGTGACATATTGTAGGAGAGAGAGTTCGAAGGAAAAGTTCCGTGATATCGTGACATGTCGGGTTTTCACAACTCGAAGACAAGAGAAAGAGCAAATGAGAAAAAGTGTCACGATATCGTGACATGTCTGGTTTTTGCGACCCGAAGGCAAGAGAAAGAACAAAGGAGAAAAAAGTGTCGCGATATCGTGACATGTCAGGTTTTTGTGACCCAAAGGTAAGAGAAAGAGCAAAGGAGGAAAAGTGTCACGATATCGCGACATGTCACATTTTTGCGACTAAAGAAGGAGAGAGAAAGTAAGAAGGCTATCGCGATATCACAACAGAAGTAAAGAGGAAGAGTAAGGAGGCGAAAGTGTCGTGATATCGCGACATGTTGTGTTTTTGCGAGTACAAGCCAAGAAGAGTAGCAAGGAGGTGAAAGTGTCATGATATCGTGACATATTATGTTTTCATGGGTACAAGCCAAGAAGAGTAGCAAGGAGGCAAAAGTGTTGTGATATCATGACATGTGTTTTCACAAGCGAAACCCAAGAAGAGGACAAAGAGGCAGAAGTGTCACGATTTTGCGACAAGTCACTTTGGCGCAAGCTAAGAAGAGAACCCAACTAAAATAAGATATGTGATAGTTAACTGAAGTTATACGATAGTTACAAGGGTCGTTGTAGAAGAAAATCATGCAGCTAAAATAAGAATAGTTAACTGAAGTCAGTACGATAGTTATAGGTGCAGATACAGATAAAAATCATGCAGCTAAAATAAGAATAGTGAATTGAAGTCAAAACGAACAGTCGTTAAAATAGAAAACGAATAGTCATGCAGGGAGAAAATGAATAGACATGCAAAGAGAAAAAGAACAGTCATGATCGAGAAGACGAACAGTCATAGTAGGAGTATATGGTGTCAATTCGTTGCATGTAATGTGTTTGACGAAATGCCTACTCTATATATACAAAAGGAGTTACATATAGAAGGCGTTACAATTGACAAGTGGTGTATGAGAAATGAAAGAAGGAGTTACAACTAAAGTTACAAAGAGACAATATGGTTATAAAAGGAGGGTTGCTCAGAGAATTTGAGTTGGGGATTTTATCTTGTGAAGAGTGCAAGAGGAGAGCGAGAGGTGCACGACAGGTGACCGAGAAGGGTGTGTGTTACGTGGTTGCGTGAGCAATGTTGAGTAAGCAATAGACCAGTCAGGGTCTTGTAAAAGTGAAGGCATTTTTATGTCAATATTCTAGTTCAAAAAAGAAGTCCAAGTTGGTGCTTGGATCAGGTGTTGGTGCTCATTTCTATTGGTGCAGATAAATCAGGGGTTGATGCTCCTTTTTGTTGGTGTAGATAAATCAGGGGTTGGTGCTCCTTCTAGTTGGTGCTGGTAAATCAGGGGTTGGTGCTCCTTTCTGTTGGTGCAGATAAATCATGGGTTGATGCTCCTTTCTGTTGGTGCAGATAAATTAGGGGTTGGTGCTCCTTTCTATTGGTGTAGATAAATCAGGGGTTGGTGCTCCTTCCAGTTGGTGCTGGTAAATTGATTGTAAAGTTGTTGCTTTGCAAAGGCTAGATTTGGATGGGAGTCCAAACAGTCAATTTTTGAGGAGTAGCCAAAATTGGTGAACCTCGGTACATCTTGTGTTGTGTGATGCTCTCTTGTTATATTTGCTTTATGTGGTTTTAAGTTTTCATTGTTTTTGCTTTAAAAGTTGAAGATTTAAGATTTAAAGAGCTACACTGATTCACCCCCCCTCTCAGTGTCATTGTGAGACTAACAATTGGTATCAGAGACAGTTTCCATTTTCAAGCTAAATCAGCTAGGGTTGATCTTGGATTAGTACACAATGGATAAGAAGAATAGATCCTCATCCAATAAGGCATCTCAGTTAGTTTCAGTTCCTATGGAAGAGAAAATTGAACTAGAAAAGATAGGAGTGAATTTTGAAGTATGTGATGAAAACCTTGAGGCTGAAGTAGATCTAAAAGGTGAGTTGATCATTGCACTTGAAGAATTGGGTATAGAAAGGAAAAATAACAAAATATTGTCCAAGAAGTTGGAATAATATGAGGATAATATTGAAGATATCTTCTTAAAAATTCATAAAGCCAAAAAACTAGAAGAAGCCTTGAAGTCACAGATCAATGAGAAATAGATTGTTTGCTGCAAACAAGAAGAGGAGATTGTTTCATTGAGGAAACAACTAGAAGAGGCCAATACAAATCTCAAATTTGAGAAGAGCACAGAGTTGCTAGATAAAATGATAAGGCAAAAAAGAAGCCCAATGGTTAAGCTTGGTCTTGGATGTGAAGCTGAACAACCTTCATCTTCTAAATCTGTAGAGAAGAAGAAGTCCACTGCTAAAGGATCAAAGCAAGAAAAGATTGAAGCTAAATCTTCAAAAGGAAGAAAATCTCAAAGGAGATCTAAAGCAAAGCAACCACAACAAAAGAGGTTTTATCACTCTCACTCTATTCATAATAATGCTTTTAATGGCTATTGTTTTAGATGCAACCATTATGGTCACAAGGCAATTTATTGTGGATTGAATAATAGATCAAAGAGTTATGCTGGTAGAAATACATCTATTATTCTGGTTGAACACCATGTGCAATGTTTTAAATGTAATGGTCATGGGCACATAGCAAGGTTTTGTCCAAAAACTTATGTATCTAATCTAAGGCAAGACAGTAGATTTCATTAGACACAAAGAATGCAACACAGACAGGGAAGAAATCATGTGCATCAAAGAAAGGAAAATAATCATCCATCAAGGATGCACAAGAGACAACCACCCAGTAGAAATGGTTTTTCACCTTTGATGGATTATGCAGTAGAATGTTATAACTATCATAATTTTGGGCACACTACAAGAAATTGTCGAAGTACATTTGCATCAAATCAATTTTAGGAAAGAAAATTTCAACCAAATGGAATGAGACAAAATAGAAGATTTCCCAGAAAACATGCACAAGCTACTGAAAAAGAAAACTCAAAACAAGTGCCCAAAACTGTAATCAAACCAAAGTGGAGAAAGAAAGAGGAAAGGAAATCGTGACTCCTTGGACTAAAGGAGACTACTCCTTTATTGCACTAAGCAGTTCCAGGTAGCACATCCTCAAGGGGAGCAATATTAAAGTTTTATTTTAATGCTCCTATGTTGTTTACTTATCTGAGGATGAAATGCAAGTAGTCAAGGGAAGGTGTCGTATAGTTGTCAAAGTGTGTTTTCAGTTCATGTAGCTATTTGTGGAGATAGTGTCAAACTGATGTGTTTCAGCAGAACAACATGGTGAACAGCTAGGTTTTTGATGCAGCTATTGATAGGCGTTATTTGAGATAGAACATGTAGCACATGTCGACGTGTCATGAAAGTATAAGCTAGTAGGTGCTGATTTTGAAGCCTGTAACATTCCTAATCTGCATATAAAATAGAATCTGTTTTGTGAGTGGGAAGGCATGTGTTTCTTAACTAAAAATACAACACTTCGTTTGGTATAAGAGAGCATTAATTTTCTCTAAAGAAGTAGCCGTTATCAAAGAGATGCCAGAGTCAAAGCAAACAGTGGCACTAGCACCCAATTCATCAAGAGTGCCAAGTGGCACATGCAAGGCAGAGACGTTGAGAGAATAGCATCTAGGTGGTGAAGCGCCAAGGAGGACAAGATGCCCATACACCTAAGGAAGTCTTGCATTATTTGAGAAATGTGAGATATTGTCCGAGGAATCCCTTGATCATAGAGAGGAGAAATGCTCCTTGGAATCACGTGAAGAACGTTCACCTAAGACATTGAGTAGCCCTGACATATGCCCTAGCAAGAAGCAGAATACCGAGTGTTGATGATTGCACGTAGATTGAGGTTCCAATGCTAGATGTAATGGTCCACTGTCAATACCTACATAGGCGATGAAAAAATTCATGACAGCCGTTAGAAACTAGAGACATTGAACTGCACAACTGATGTGAGGCAAAGTCGTCAGTCATGGAGGAGATGGCAGTCAAAATGCTGAAGAAATTACGCACAGGCTGCCTGGAGAGTCGATCATTTTTTATTTGGGAGTAACTTTTACGCAGCTGAAAGTTGAGTGTTGATCATACTATACTAAATAAGTAAAAGTAAGGTACAACAGGAATTCTAATATGATGAGCAGAGATTAGAGTTCTTATCCAAGAATACTTTATGACAGAAAGAGTACCAGTGGAGGTGCATTCTATCTTGGAGACAGGTTGGTCGCGTGGAACAGTAAGAAACAAGAGTCAATCTACTTATCCATAGCAGAGGTAGAATATATTGCAACGATAGCATGTTGTATGCAGGAGAAAGTTTTAGAAAGTGAGGTTAAGTTGGATTTTTATTCCAACAACAGATTGTGGAGTGGTCACGTTTCCCAAGAATTGACTAGCTATCGGGATCACATTCTCAAGGGAAGCATTTATATATTTGATTATATTTTTGCTCATGTTTATAATTTTTGCTAACTATATTAATTTGTGCCTGAGAATATTGTGCATGGACTCAGGGCGAGTCTACAGAAGCCCTTTAGTATTATTGTCAAAGGGGGAGAAGAATTACAGGAAATTGCATGTGTGTTGCCAACAATTCCAAAGGGGGAGATTGTTGAGCAAGGTGTAGGAACAGTATTGTCATTGTTGGCAACACAGTCAGACAGATCAGTTGATGCAGTGGACAGGAGTTAAGAGGTTCTTCAGAGTATGTACAGTGATTCTCCAAAAGATCGAAGTGGCCTATATGCTAAAAATCAAAAGAAAATCACAAGGAAGAAAATTGTCGTGATATCGTGACATGTTGAGCAAGAAAGAAAAATTGTCGCGATATTGTGACATGTTGAGAAGAAAGAAAAACTTTCGTGATATCACGACATGTTGAGAAGAAATAAAAACTGTCACAATATCATGACATGTTGAGAAGAAATAAAAACTGTCGCGATTTCGTGACATGTTCGGAGAAAGCGCAAGCAAGCAAAACTGTGGTGATATCGTGACATGTTTGGAGAGAAAGAGCAAGCAAGCAAAACTATCACGATTTCACGATATGTTTGGAGAGAAAGCGCATGCAAGCAAAACTGTCATGATTTCACGACATGTTCGGAGAGAAAGTGCAAGCAAGAAAAACTATCACGATTTCGTGACATGTTGGAGAGAAAGCGCAAGAAGAAAACCGTCATGATTTCGTGACATGTTCAGAGAGAAAGCACAAGCAAGAAAAACTATCATGATTTTGTGACATGTTGGAAGAGAGAAAGGCAAGTAGAAAAAGTGTCATGATTTCACGACATATTGTAGGAGAGAGAGTCCAAAAGAAAAAGTGTCATGATTTCGACATATTGCAAGAGAGATTGTATGAAAGAAAAAGTGTCATGATTTCGTGACATATTGCAGGAGAGAGAGTCCAAAAGGAAAAGTGTCACGATTTTGTGACATATTGCAAGAGAGATTGTACGAAAGAAAAAGTGTCACGATTTCACGACATATTGTAGGAGAGAGAGTCCGAAAGAAAAAGTGTCACGATATCGCGACATGTCGGGTTTTCACGACCCGAAGGCAAGAGAAAGAGCAAAGGATAAAAAGTGTCACGATATCGCGACATGTCGCATTTTCACGACTAGAGGAGAGAGAAAGTAAGAAGGCAGAAGTGTCGCGATATCATGACAAAAGTAAAGAGGAAGAGTAAGGAGGTGAAAGTGTCACGATATCACGACATGTTGTGTTTTTGCAGGTACAAGCCAAGAAGAGTAGCAAGGAGGCAAAAGTGTCGCGATATCGCAACATGTTGTGTTTTTGTGGGTACAATACAAGAAGAGTAGCAAGGAGGTGAAAGTGTCGTGATATCGTGACATGTTGTGTTTTCGTGGGTGAAACCCGAGAAGAGGACAAAGAGGCAGAAGTGTCACGATTTCATGACAGGTCGCTTTGGCACAATCTAAGAAGAGAACCTAGCTAAAATAAGATATGTGATAGTTAACTGAAGTTATACGACAATTATAGGGGCCATTGTAGAAGAAAATCATGCAGCTAAAATAAGAACAGTTAACTGAAGTCGATACGACAGTTACAAGTGCAGTTACATGAGAGAAAAATCATGCAGCTAAAATAAGAACAGTGAACTAAAGTCAAAACGAACAGTCATTAAAATAGAAAATGAACAGTCATGCAGGGAGAAAACGAATAGACATGCAAAGAGAAAAAGAACAGTCATGACCGAGAAGACAAACAGTCATGACCGAGAAGACGAACAATCATAGTAGGAGTATATGGTGTCAATTCGTTGCATGTAACGTGTTTGATGAAATGCCTACTCTATATATACAAAAGGAGTTACATATAGAAGGCATTACAATTGACAAGTGGCGTATGAGAAATGAAAGGAGTTACAACTGAAGTTACAAAGAGACAATATGGTTATAAAAGGAGTGTTGCTCAGAGAATTTGAGTTGGGGATTTTATCTTGCGAAGAGCATGAGAGGAGAGCGAGAGGTGCGTGATAGGCAACCGAGAAGGGTGTGTGTTACGTGGTTGCATGAGCAATGTTGAGTAAGCAATAGACCAGTCAGGGTCTTGTAAAAGTGAAGGCATTTTTATGTCAATATTCTAGTTTAGAAAAGAAGTCCAAGTTGGTGCTTGGATCAGGGGTTGGTGCTCCTTTCTGTTGGTGTAGATAAATCAGGGGTTGGTGCTCCTTTCTGTTGGTGTAGATAAATCAGGGGTTGGTGCTCCTTCCAGTTGGTGCTGGTAAATTAGGGGTTGGTGCTCCTTTCTATTGGTGTAGATAATTCATGGGTTGATGCTCCTTTTTGTTGGTGCAGATAAATCATGGGTTGGTGCTCCTTCTAGTTGGTGCTGGTAAATTGATTGTAAATTTTTTGCTTTGCAAAGGCTGGATTTGGATGGGAGTCCAAACAATCAATTTTTGAGGAGTAGCCAAAACTGGTGAACCTCGGTACATCTTGTGTTGTGTGATGCTCTCTTGTTATATTTTATTTATGTGGTTTTAAGTTTTCATTGTTTTGGCTTTAAGAGTTGAAGATTTAAGATTTAATATTTAAAGAGTTATGGATCAAAGATTGTATCCGATGTTGAATTGGTGGTTGCTATGCTCTCCAATTTGTAAGGGCTTCATCATAAATGTGATCTCCAAGGGAAACTCTCCAAGTCTTGAAAGCTCTCCTCAATGATCTAATGCATTCATGTATCTTTGGATTGATTGATTCTCTCTGATCTATCATCTATGTCCTATCATATCTCTCTGGTGCTCTTAGGCTTGCACCTTTTAAAGTGTGTGAAACCCTAGTCTGTGCTCAAAACCCTATGATTGAATCCCTCATGCATAGTGAATGTTAGCATGAGATTTTTTTTTTCTTTTTTATGTTTAAATACTAGTTAACTGAAGTCTAAATTCAGACTCAAGTCTTCTATGTGAACTGGTTGTGAAAGGGAATGCAAAGTTAGTCCCGCTCACATTTATTTCATGTAGACTGCCACTTCCACCTCTTATTAGGCTTGTTTGTCGACAAAATGCTTTTTATGGCTTAGCCATTGTCGTCTGTAGCAACTAATATTTAATTGTTTTCATCTGTAGCGTCTAAAGTTTGGCTACTTTGAGCTTGAGCGGCTAAGATCTGGCCACTCTAGTCTTGAGCGACTAAGCTTGGATGGGCTCATAATGCCCCAAATGGGTGGTGAAAACCACTTTTGATGCTTGGAAATTCCAAGGTTATGTCTTATGATCTTATGAATGTGCCTATATGAGTAGCTCCCATAAACATGACATGTTTTAGGTGTCTATAGATGCCCCATTTTGCGATGCACTTGTATGGAAAACACAACACTGAGAAAAAATGTAGATTGATCTACTTGTAAGGTGTATGATGGTCAATGTTCTGACCAATGCCTGATGGCCCAATCATGCAAGATGATGCACATCCTTTGAATCATTGCCTCAAAATTTAGAGGACTTAACTTAACCAAGTGGCTTATGCAAGTTCAATTTGCACTCATGCCTCAAACTCAATCGGGTAGCTTCAACTACTACAATCAGATCTGACCAGAAGGATAGCTAAAAATTGGAGATGTCATGTCTGCTTACATTCCCAACAAACAAGGGAAATTTTGTGATTGTTGTATACAATGATTCATGGGATGAACACAATTTTGATATGATCGAGTAATCTGTTGTTGATTTTGACTATGGTTATTTTGAATATTTGAACTACCTCCTCACATAGTGAATTGGTGAGAAAAAGGCGATGAATAAAGTGATAAGTCACTTGACCAATATGACTAACTTGGTTTCTTTCTAACATTTTTTCTTTCAATGGGTGAACCCCCATCCAAGTGTGACTCCAACTATTTATGATAATCATCCATCCTTATCTCAAGGAGCGGTTTGGCTATCAAGAGCCTTCTTAGGGAGTTAGGATGAGTGATTCTATTTATGCTCATATTGTATCACTTTGGCTCAATGTTTTTGATCTCATAAGGGAATGAAGATGATTTTATCACACCCATGGAGCAGTCCAACTATTTTGGTCTTATTCAGGTTTGAAATGATGCATTGTGGTTCCAAAATGAATGTTTTTTCCCCAAGTAGTCTTATGGTAACTTACTCATCTTATCGAGTTGCATGGAGTGTGAGTCACTACAATCATCAAGTTGATAGAGTAGGTAACTAAATACGAGGTCTGCTTGAGAATTTTTTTTTATGCAATTTTTTTATTATTTTGATCATTATGGTGATTATGAACCACCAAAATATACTTATTTGATTTTTTTGGTTGCTTCTCTTGGAGGGAAACAACTTATTTTTTCTTAGGATCTCAACCACTATCAGGTCTAGTGGCCACCAAGTTCCTGGCCATGGCCACTCTCATCCTAGGTGGGCACAAGATTCGGGCCATTGACATCAAAAGTGGCTAAGGCAATATAAAAAGATACCTTAGGGTTTTGTCTTTCACTTTTCTAGCTATCAATTCTACTTTCTTGAGCTCTAAGGTGAAAGTGACTTCTGTAACTTGGAGTGTTTATGCAATTTGGAAGATTATGGTTGTGCGGGGTGAAGCGTCTTTGGGTGGAGGAGTCGGAGCTTCTTGAGTACTCCCTCAAACTTTAACTCTGCTTGTTTACTTTTGTTTTGGGTAAAACTGAACCACATTAAGTAATCGGTAATCGAACCCCATTAAGCTTACTGGCAACGAATGAAAACTCATAGCTAGGCTTAGTCTAGGTTTTTATGTGGTGGGCTTGGCCCCATTTTGTTTTTGTTATATTTTTTGTGTATTTTCTAGCCTAGGTTGATGCGTCTACCTTGCTACCCATTGGCCTCTATCGATCAGAGTGGCTAGGAAGGCCTGCAACTTGGCCGCTATCACTGGCAGCGGCCGATTTGAATCCCAACGGTCAAAAAATTGATCATTGGGGCTTGGCCGCTGTAGGTGACAACAACCAAAAACACTTAATGAAATTTTTTATTTTTGTTGCATTTTGTAGGTTGACTTATTAATTTTTTTGAATTTTTGATTTGTTTGATTAGGCATAATTTTGTCCTTTTGCTTTAGGATAGCCCATCATCTTTTGCACCATTTTTATGTTTATTGTGAATTGTCTTAGATTCATTGTATTTATGATTCATTTTATTTTGTTGTTAGATTCTTATTGCTTGATCTCGGGACCCAAAGCTCATGAATACACTTCTACCCCTCTTGGATGTCGATGATTGGGCTAGGATCAAAGCCCGTGGGCTTCAGTATGTCACCATATTACCCACCATTATCATAGATCATGCCTACCTTACAGATTTGGTCCATCAATGGGACCCTCGGACCAATACCTTCCACTTTCCTACTGGTGAGATGACCATCCCCTTTGATGGAGTGGCCATTCCGAATCCCCTTTGATGGAGTGGCCATTGTATCTTTGACCACTAATGATCAGACTATTGTTTTCACTCAGGTGTTCAGAGGGCACTCTATGCAGGCTCTCAAGGACACCAAATCTGGGGGAGTGTCCATCTCGTACTGGTATGAGATGAGGGTCTTCTCTACGAGGCATGTAGTGTTGCTGATAATCATCAACAATATCTTGATTCTAGATTGCTCAGGTTTGAGTTTCTCATGGAACATTTTGGTGATGGTTCAGGATTTTTTGGATATTACAGAGCCTATCATCTATGCATGGGGTAGATCTTTGTTGGCTCAATACTATGATGAGTTATACCACATCCATCAATGAGGTTGCATCGACATTGCTTGTAGCTTGCTTCTACATATCTGGGGATGGAAGCACGTCAAGGTAGATCATACCAGAGGGCTTCCTACCGATATTACAACTGTGGAGGAGTGGATGCAATGCTATGTTGCTATATGGGCTCGAGAGCATGATCTGTGCAAGATCTGCCCTCATGCAGGGAAGCTTCCCCACTACACTGCTACATTTACTGGGTTGAAAGCTGGCGATGTCATGTGGTGACCATATTATGAGTGCCTAGCTTGGGATGATCTTGCTAGTTTCACAGTGAGGATGCGATGTGAGCGGTGGTTCATTGGCTGCAAGGTTGGCATCTAGGAGTATTTCTTCTACTCTCGAGTTCTTTGTCAGTATGGGCTGCAGTAGGATTTGCCTCTGGTTCCATTTGTATACAGGTGTATCACAATAGAGGGAGATCTCCCCATGCCATGGATCACAAAGTTATCAACTAAGGAGGATGTCCCAGTAGTTGATCTAGGAGTCATTAGGGGTGTTACAGAGACATACACTCAGTGGTGGGGGGATTGGATGTGGCGTGGCGAGGGTAGCTTGGGTCACGAGGATGATGGCGAAGGTGATGATATAGATCTAGTAGGGCACAAAGTCCTAGCTAGGACTGAGGTATGGTGCCAGCCAATAGAGTAGGTGGTAGCGAAGGAGCAGGAGGATCCTATAAAGGATGAGAAGGATCTAGATCCTGAGGAGAGATATTCTCCTCTAAGAGCATAGTTGCACGAGGTCGAGTTCAAGCTCCAGTCGACCAAGATCCAGGTAGAGCAGTGAGATGCCAATATTTCATAGTAGGATACCACCATAGAGCATATCACACTATAGATATAGGCTTTGCAGGCTACTGTCAGGGGTGGTGCTGCTTGGATGCAGTTTGTTGTACCTCCCTCTACTCCACAGGGTTCTATAGGGACAGACTCAGGGGTAGAGGTTCTACACCTGAGGTCACTATTAGAGGAGTATTAGACGATGATCCATGGGCATGTTGGTCATATTACCACCCTCAATATGAAACTTAGGAGACATGGGCTTGTCCCCAGGGAGGCACTAGGTGCAAGCAGTTCACATGTTAGCGGGTGCTCCACCTCAGGGCAGTCTTCTACCCTTTCTAGTTAGAGGACCAAGACTCAGACAAAGAGACCGACAGGTTCACACAATTCAACCCATGATACCACCACAGGGGAAGGTGGCACTAGGAGAGGTGGTGTAGGAGATTCAGGCCCTATGTTTGATTGATGATGCTCTTAGTTTGTCATTTTTGAGTTCAGCTTGACCTATATGACTATAGCCCTATGGGTAGTTTTGTATACCCATCTATTTGACACACATTTATATGATATCTTTATGTTTATGAATCATTATGTGTATCATGTATTGCTCATGTTTTTGTTGTTATTTATTTTATGATGAGATGTGATGATGGTATTATGATGATATATATGATAGATAATAGATGATATTGGTGGTGATGTGGATATTGGGATAGATGCTCACACAGATGTGATATGATATACCTATTGCGATATGATGTGATGTATTATGCAGTGATTTGATGATGGATTTATGATTGTATGCAAATGGATATTGCTTATGTGTTTTATGATGTGTTTTATAATGTGATGATGGACAATTAATGACTTGTGTTTTTGTGGATGTGATGTTGGTATGTTAAATGCATGTATGATTTTGATTTTAGTGTGCGCACTTAACTTATGTTATGATATGGTAAATGCAATGTGTAATGTGCTATGTATATGGTGAATGTAATATGTAATGGGTTATGTATATGATGTATGCAATGTGTAATCTAATGTGAATGAACTTGTATGTTTTAATTACTCGAAACACAAAGAATGCATATACTATAATTTTGGCAATCTAATGGGTGATACCACAGAAAGTATAACAACCATGAGTTTTGTTTTAATAATCATTCTAATCATGAGAATTGATCATTTACTCCATCCATGTGTGCAATGTAATGGTGTGAGATGAATTTTTTTCTGGATAACCTTCTATAATTTAAGAAATATAAAATAATCAATGGTCATCTAAATATCATTTCTGACATATAATCGGTATCTCATATATTTTATTAATGCCCCCTAATTTATAGAAGCTTATGAAGAAAGTTGTTGATGTGATTGGTGATATGATTTATTGCTTATGTAGGAATTATTTGGTTGTTCCTGAAATTCAACCACTCTAGTTATCCTATCAACAGCTGTCTATTGACCATTCTAGACTTTTGAAAAGTAAGGCTTTCACCATGGACCTGGATATTTATGATCTCTGTGTGTGCAAGTGATTGTATATTTTAAGATAGAACTCAAGAATTTTCTCTGATGTTAAGCGGGATTCTTTCAGCCCATTACTAAGATCAGGGATTCTCAAGTGTTCGTCTCGTCCTAAGTTGGACTTAGTTGGACTATACCACTAGGTGATATTGGGTTACCTAAGCTATCTCATCCACATTCAAACATTGGTCTATACAAATGCATGAAGCAATTGTGGTAGGAATATCGTCATGCGTAAGGATTTCTCCTTCCGATTTTGTACAATGCTGATAATTCCAGGGATTCAAGATTCATTATATTTTTCTTCCTTTTGGCTTTGGATATTTGCTCGTATATGAAAATCACCGTTTATTTTTTATTATTTTTTTTCTTGAGCGAGGATTTTTGTAGGGATGATAATCACTATTTATTTTACTCATATGTAGTGATGAAAATAACTATTTATTTTTTATTGATTTTTCTTTGAGCGAGGTTTCTTGGAATATCTAATTTGTGTATTGAATAATTTCTTTGAAATCTGGAATGTATGCTTGGCTTTTTGAATTTGTACTTTGCTTTGGGTTTTTGCTTATTTTTATTTAAGCAAGGAATTTGGATAGTGCGAAGCTTGTCCTTTTGCCAATTATCAGCACCTTTAAACCGGTCACACAGGGGGATAAGCAAGGAAGATCCTTTTTGCTTAAGGTAACCTAGATCGCTTTACAACTTTCATCTTTTCCTTGTACCAACTAGGATTTTAATGTTTCAATTAGTGACAGGATATTGAATATCCAAGGTATTATCACAGCTAGACCTTACCTTCTATTAATCAAGGTGGCTTTCTATAAAATTTGATAAGACCACTAGAAATGTTTGAATAACAGGATAATTTTAGCTTGTTTTGTATAGCAACATGAAATGGTTGTGTTGACAAACACAGTTATACATGAGTGCATGGATGGAGGTGGATTTGAGCTTTTTGGGTTGTGATACAAACTGTGGCATATTTTGCTAGAATGTGATCATAACATATGTGAATGCAATGGATGTAATACAACTTATGTGAATGCAAGTGTGAAATGCAAATGTTTTTGTATTTTTGATTTTGTTATTTGACCAAAGGTATTTAAGATGCCTTTGGAGCTTTTTGTGATGAAGGTGACCAAGCGGTGTGAAGATACCCTTGGAGAATTTTTTATTGCTTTTGACCAAGGGGCTTTAAGATGCCTTTGGAGATTTTTGTGATGAAGGTGACCAAGTGATGTGAAGATAACCTTGGAGAATTTTTTATTGCATTTGACCAAGGGGCTTTAAGATGCATTTGGAGATTTTTGTTATGAAGGTGACCAAGCGGTGTGAAGATACCCTTAGAGAATTTTTGATTGCTTTTGACCAAAGGGCTTTAATATGCCTTTGGAGCTTTTTGTGATGAAGGTGACCAAGCGATGTGAAGATACCCTTGGAGCATTTTTTATTGCTTTTGACCAAAGGGCTTTAAGATGCCTTTGGAGATTTTTGTGATGAAGGTGACCAAGCGGTGTGAAGATACCCTTGGAGCATTTTTGATTGCTTTTGTATTTTGATTTTTGACATATTTGAATGTTTTTTTATTTTATGACATATTTGAATGTTTTTTTATTTTTGATTTATTTGAATGTTTTTTTTTTTTTTTTTTTTTTTTTTTTTTTTTTTTTTGGGGGTTCCCCCCCCCCTGGGCGTTGTCCCCCCGGCTTTTTCTTTTTTGGGGGGGGGGGGGGGGGGGTTTGTTTTTTTGTTCTTTTGTGGTTTGGCCTGGGCCTGGGGAGGTGCCCCCCCCTCCCCCGAGGTAAATTGTAAGTGCTATTCCTTATGATTTTCTTTTACCATCTTCCTCAAGATGGAGACAATTTTTTTATTTGAGGCTTCTTCTTGCCCATTTTCTTGTGGATAATAAGGAATTGAAAAACTGTGCTGAATTTGGTATTTTTTCATTAAAGCACACATATTTTTTTCTTTAAATATGGCCCATTATCTGATATTATCTTTGAAGGAAACCCAAAATGACTTATGATCTTATGGAGTATAAACTCCACAATCCTTGGTCTAGTTGTCGATGTTAAAGGGATCGCCTCGACCCATTTAGTAAAATACTCAGTGGTCATTATGATGAACATGTGTCAGCCCGAGGATGGGGGTGAGTTCTTCCCCACAAATTTTAGTCCCCACTGCGAGAATGGCCATGCTACCTGGATGGGTTGCAAGGCTTGTGATGGCAAATGGGTGAGATTTGCATGATGCTGGCACTTAATGCATTTATTGACATACTCAAAACAATATTTTTCTATAGTAGGCAAATAATAACCCATACTTAATATATGCTTAAAAATAGCGATGCAACTGAAGTAGCCGCCACACGTACCGTTGTGAGCTTACAAAATTTCCCAGGATGCTTCCTAGGGCTTAAGACAACGAAGGAGTACTCCATCATAACCTCACCTATAGAGGACTTCTCCTAGAAAAATATACCTATTTGTCTTTTGTTTAAATGTTCATCTTTCACCATGTGATAGGTCTTGTGGTAGCATTCCTAGCTTCAAGAAATTTTGCAATTGGAAAAGCCAATCCTGATAAGATATAACTTCTATTGATAAAACAACATATTCCTCCTACGATATAGCATGTGCAAACATAGATTGAGAAACAACTCTATGATGAATGGTGGTGCCACACTTTGTAGGTCCTTGAGAAACCAAAGATGCCCAAGGTGTTGTTTGCAAGAAGTCTTTAGCTATGATGGACCAATCTTGATTAGGCTCGATGTTGATCATGTTGACTAATGCTTGATTGTCCAAAGCCTTACGTTGTATTATTGAGTGCGAGAGAACTTTCACATGAATGGTTGTAAAATCAGTGAATGGATTCTAAGGGATTAAATATCCCAGAGAGACCATGGTGTTTGCAAATATGTTTGACATACGATGGATTGCCTCGATGTCATACCATTCTAGCTGGGCTAGGTAGGTGTCAAAAATTTCCTTGTAAGCTTTCAAGAGTGGGCACCTGCATTGGAATAGGCCTCTAACTTGATTTACTATGAGCAAGGAGTCACCAAAGATGTTCAATCTTGTAATACCCATTGCTACGGTTTTTTGGAGTCCCAAGATCAAAGCCTCATAATCTATGTTGTTGTTTGTGCAAGGGAAGTCTAGTTTGAATGATAAGGGCACCAACATGCCCTACGGTATGATAAAGACTATCCCTGCTCTACCCCCTTGCTCACATTTTGAACCATCGAAGAACAATGACATGTCTCTTTATTTCTCAAGTTCAGGTGGATTTGATAATGCAAAGACTGCATCATCAGGCAACTCTCTGGTAAGAGGCTTGCTATCCTAAAGAGGTGCCTCTACTAGTTGATCTGCTAGGACTTGTCCCTTGATGGAATTTTGGATTATGAACTCTAGATCAAATTTTTTTAGTAGCATGATCCACTTTGCAGTATGAGTATTGTGATATATCTTGTTCATCATGTACTACAAAGGATTTTGTTTGGATATAATGTAGGTTGTATGGCTCAACATGTAGTGTCACAAATTTTGAGTTGCAAAGACCACTACTAAACACAATTTTTTGACATACGCATATCCCATCTCATAACTCACCAAGGTGCGACTAATGTAATATATGGCTTGCTCTTTGTTTTGCATATTCTTTTGGGCTAACATGGTGCCCAAAGAAAAATCAATAGCCGATATGCCGGTATGTTTTGATCTTTGAAAAGGCTTGTTGGCACTCTTCATCCCAATGAAATAGGACATCCTTGCATAGAAACTAGTTCATGGGTTGACATTTATCTAATAATTATGCAATGAACCGTTTGATAAATGCTATCTTGCCTTGAAGGCTTCTTAATTCCCTAATGTTGGTAGGGGTGGCCATTTCCAATATAGCCTTCACTTTTTTTGGGTCGACCTCGATGCCTTTCTTAGAAATGATGAATCCCAAAACATTTCCAAAAGTTATACCAAATACACACTTATTGGGATTCAATCTTACATTATGCTCAATGAGGTGGTTAAAGACTTGTCTAAGGACTTCAGTGTGCTCTTACTGCAACAAATACTTAGTAAGTCATCCATGTAATCTTCTAAGATCTTATGCATGTAGTCATGGAATATGTTTGTCATGGCTCGTTGGTAGGTGGCACCAACATTATTGAGCCCAAATGGCATCACTTTGTAACAAAATTTTCCCCATGGAGTATTGAAAGCAGTCTTGTTCTGGTCTTCAGGTTTAATCCAGATTTGATTGTATCCATAAAAACCATCCATTAGGGAAAGCATCTCATGACTTGCGATGGCATCAAAAAGAGCATCTATGTTTGGAAACAGGAATGAATTATTTGGAGTTACCCTATTTAAGTCTTTGAAGTCTATGCAAATACAAACTCTTTCATCGGGTTTCCCCATGGGCACCATGTTGGACACCCACTCAGGGTAGTTGATAGGAACTATGAAAAATGCATCCAATAGTTTTTGCAATTCATTCTTTACCATCAAAATGACGGTTGGATGCATTTTCCTCAATTTTTTCTTGATTGGTTTTTTCATGGGATCCAATGAAAGGTTGTGAACAAATAACTTTGGATCTATCCCAGGCATATCTTTGTAAGTCCAAGAAAAAATATTTGGCCTCTCTTTCAGGAGAGGAATTATGATGGCTTGTTCTTCTAGAGATAGAATTTCTCCGAACTTGAATTTCTTTGGTTGAGTAGGATCATCGTTGATGTCCACCTCGAAAGTTGCTTATATAGCCATATGTGACCCATCCTCCATTTGATGAGGTGTGGGTATCATGTGAATGCCATCAGTGGGATTTAGAGGTCCTACTGACTCAGGATCCAAACTAGTATGAAATATGTCATATGCACAGCCTGATGAAAAATTAAATGGTTGTAACATCTCTTCATTAGAGAAAAGATCTTTGGGCTCTATGGGTGAATCAACGCGGTCCCAATCAATTGCCTCTATATCAATACACAAAGTTTTTGTGGGTTCAACTGGATTATGAAGTGGAGTGGTTAAATCAATGGAGATTGTGTTGATAGATGGAATAAAATCTCTAGGACCACATGGATGCAATATTATCTCAGAGGTTTTCCTTCCATACTCATGATGAGGCTCTGGAGGAATGGGAATTTCTAGATATGGCCCATGATTAGGGTGGATGATAAGATCATTGGGCTCTAACCACTCTCTGAATGTAGGCTAAGGGGGATTGACCATCTGGTGAATGGTAGCTAGGTCAATAGGTCTCCCCAAAAACCATAAATGAGGGTCTATGGCATGAATTTATGCCTCTCTCTCTCTACCAGCATGTCAACTTGCCGCAAGTGGCAAGGCCCAAGATAAGCCATCTCAGTTTTAGATTCAAAGTCATCATTGATTATCTAAAAACTATTAGCATTGGTATGTGGCCCTAGACAAGGGGTTCATGCCTTAGTCCCAGGTAGGCCATATCTGTCTCGTATTCATATTATTCGTCACTTATGAAGAATTCATTGGCATTAGTGTGTGGCCCTAAAATATGGGGCACGTATCTTGGCCTCAAGTAGGCCATATTTATCTCATCCTCATACTCCTCGTCACTTATGAATATGCCATTTGCATTAGTTTATTACCCCATGCCATGGGGCCAATGCCTTGGTCCTAAGTAGGCTCTTTCTATCGAGTCCTCTGACTCATAGATACTTTCATCTAATATGTATCCACTCTCGTTGTGGATGGACCAAGTAAAGCTTTGTAAACAATGAGGCCCATGATAGGCCAAGCCCTCTTGTGTTTCATATTCACTTACCATATATCTATTTTCTTCTTGCTCATCATCCCATGAGTTGTATCCTACTAGGATGGCATCAATTGTGAGGCTTGGATGATATGCCTCAGGCAGCGGGATGTTCACCGTGACCACTTGTCTATTGCAGATAAGACTTGAACTTAGTGGGTGATAAGGAATAAAATTGATGTATTCTCCTAACCCCAAGCTCAATCTGTCTAAATCTACTACCAAAGAGTCATCTCGACATCTGATGTGGTAACCTACCCCAAACCTATTAGTAGGAAGCTGGTATTGTGGCTCGAGTGGTCACCTACGCCCCTGCTCATATATACCAATACCGTAACCATGCCAATCAAAAAATTCAAAGTAGCTTAGAAAAAACTCAGGATTAGAGAGGTAATGAACATTAACAGTGAATAATTCGTCATTTCCATCTTCCTCTTTAGTAGACTTATGGGCACATTCTAGTCTAGCATAGACAAATTTTGTCTGGTTGGGAGGGATTCCAAGCGAAACCATTGTTACCACTGGTGGTCTCAAGTATTTTGGTTTTCCCATGTCTTGTGCATATTCTATGATAGGTGTGAATGTTATGTTCTATACAAGGTATTCTCCTATCCCTGTTCTTTCCAAATGTATGGTTGCATGTGATGTGGATGACCCCATGGATGACACTGGCGAAGCAGGATGGTAATCATCATATTCAACTTGCTCTTGGAGATCTTATTCATCCATGGGACTTGTACCTTCCTCAATGGCTATGGTTAGCACTTCCTTGGGATTTCTTTCCTCAACTAAGGGTGCTTTTAGATTTTGATTATCTTGTGGCTTAGACGTTGATGGTTTCTTAGAAGCATTAATCATTTTGGGCACATGTTGAGGTGTTAATGTGGATGGGTCTTTTTGTACCCCTTTGTCTTTGTTCTTCAGTTATGTAATTGGAGATGAAGGCCCTACATACATGGATAGAAGGGATCACAAACTCTCCTAGAAAATCCACATGATGGACATAATTGAATGGCTCATCATCGACCAACACCATATAGAATTTGTTATCATGCACGTACTTGACACATTGGTGTAAGATTGAAGGGACACACTTCATGTCCCTTATCCAAGGTCACCCTAAAATGATGTTGTATTGCATGGCCTCTTCCAATACATGACACATCATGGGGATGGTCTTATGCCCTACCTTGATAGGTGAGACTATCGTTCCCATAGTATTGCATAAAGCATCATTGAAAGATCTTAATGTGTAGGCTCCCAGAATGATATGTGACTTGGGGATTTTTAGGTGTTTTATGGCAGTTATGATGATGTTGATTGATGAAAATGTATCGACCAAGACCATCTTGAAAGGTAAATCATTGATTGATGCCACAATGTTCAGCTGAGGGTCTGGTAAGGTAGTAGGTACTGTCTTAATATCATAATCATAAAATTGAATTACAGGTTCATGGCATTCTTGTACTTGTCCCAAAAAATGGGTGAAGGCATTTGGATCTTATGGTTGGATCTCAATTGACCTTAAAATATCCATCAAGGTCTCCCTGTGCCTTGGGAACTATTGTATGATCTCATAGATGGATAGCTTAGCCAAATTCTTTTGTAAGTTTTGCTCAAGTCTACTCCAAATATTTACCATAGGTCGAGTTGGAACACCTGGAAGGTTGTTTTACCCCTGCCTCTACCTTGGTATAGTTGGGACATTCATAGGAGCTATAGGATGTTGTGGTTGACCATATTGTCTACTCTTGGTTTCTATATTGACAATTTTGACCATCCCAACACATCCGTGGGTAGGTATATCAACTTAGACCTAGTTGACTTGGGCCCTTTGCTCTATAGGGGCCTCATTATTTGGTAGCGGGTTTCTGTAGATGCCCATATCTCTATTGTCAGTGGCCAGTGGGTTGTCCACTTTGAGTTATCCCGCCTCAATCATGTTTTGAACACGGTGCTTAAAACCATTGTAAACCTCAATGTTATGCCCTGGTATCCTATGATAAGGGTAAAACTGATCTTCCCTATATCCTTTTGACTGATGATGGTTGGGATATATAAGAGGTATGTCAGGGAATCTGATCTTTCCTACCTCGCTCAATTGGTTGAATATTTATTGCATTGATTCTGTTAATGGTGTAAAGTAGCGAGGGGGTTTTCATTCTTTGTTTCTCCCCTGATAGTTCTTTTGATCATAGTTGGCTAGTGGGGGATGTGCTTGATAATTTTGGGGTTGCTGCATAGCCCCATCCTTAGGTGCAGCCAATACTACTTGATTAATTGGTTCAGGGTTTTCCTGCTTCAAAGTTTTATGGTTCCCTCATCTACTCTTATGTTCTCAATGAGTTTTGCCTATGCCAAAGCTTCCTCAAATGATGGGTACTATTGTAGTTTGAGCAAGAGGGAGATGTGTTTGGAACAACTCTTGGTGAACATGCAGAAAATCTCTTCTATGGGGATGGAGAACGATAGTTTTGCCATGATCTTTCTCCATCTATTCCCATAATCCATTACTAGCTCATCATCATAGTGTTTCAAATTGGCCAGGTCTGAAAGGTTCACTTTTCTCTTAGCACCAAAGGATAAATGCTTCAGAAAAGCATTTACTAGTTGTTCAAAGTTGGTTATGCTATGCTTGGGCAATTGGTTGAACCATTGAGTGGCAGCACCCGAAAATGTCATGATGAATGTTCTTAGCATAAGAGCATCATTGTCTTCAAGATGAAAAACATGCATTGATGAAATTTATGACATGCTCTTGTGCATCTTCTTCACCCTTAAAATTTTTCAACCTAGGCATATCAAAGTGCTTAGGATATATAGGGCTAGGAATTGATGGACACAATGGTTGATTATGTATTTTGCTCAATGTTGGTTGGTTTCCAGTCATCTCTTTTTTATCAAAGGACTTCATATTTTCAGCAAGAGCTTGAAATGCCTTTGAGGTGAGGAGTTCCTCTTCTTGTAGGCCCCCTCATGGTGGTAATGGAGTTGACCTCCTATCCAATTGATTTGTTCCATTTTCTTCCCTCCTACGAGGGGATCCAGGATATACCTGATCCCGATTTATTAAGTCTTCCATTTACCCCCTAGTTGGATTCCACTTATGATTTGAAGGGTGATTTTGGTGTGGGTCACTTTCTTGTCTAGTGCACCTGTCTCTTGATGAGTTAGTTTTTTTATCTCTTTTATGATCATTACCATTTGTTTGATAGTTGATGCAAGCTAGATGCTCAACTTGCTCTCTTAAATGCTGCTCATGTTGATGCAAGAGTTTTTTCTTTGCTTTTCATGTTCAATATCTTCCACAAGATCTCACTCTTTGTGCAAGGCATTCTCTAACCGTCGCATGCGGTTAGCATGCGTTGTCATAGAGGACTCATGCTTGTATAATCTAGTTTTGGTGGTTTTGACATGCAGATTCCTCGAGGAGGTTTCTGTTGTTTCTCTGCTCTTGCTAGCTAATGTAACTTTTTTAGTGTATGTTTGAGTGTTTTCATGATCAAATTTTGTATGTTTACTACAGGGCCATTCTGAGGCACCCCCAGACTAAGAGGCATGCTTAGAAGTCATAGTTCATGAACTTCCAGATGCAGAGTTCTTAGTAACTATGGTTCTTTGAGTTGGCCTCTGATAAAACTTATCAAACTCATCCAGTTGTCTTATTTTCCATGACTGATCCTGTGGGGTGCTATTTGCTCCAATAAGGTCATAGTCTATGGGAATATTTCCTTTTGTGTGAAGGGTATCTTCTATTTTATGCCTATGACTCGATATTTCTCTAGTTTCTTGCTCTTCAGAAGGCAGACCTATTCCATATGTTTCTTATGAATATTGAGAAGTTGTAACTCTTGTGTGCCCTCTTGATGAAGAAGGATTTGTGGTCACATGCTCTCTCCATGATAATGGAGAGGTAGCAACCTCATCATCCTTATTTGAAGATTGAGCTTTAGAACCTTATTTATGTCTATGTGAGGAGGAAACATTTGAAGCTTCTTCATTCCTTTGAGAAGTTTTTTTGTGTTTAGAGGAGGCCTTTGAGGTACCCTCATGTCTCCTTGATGAGGATGGCTTTGAAGCCTCTCTTTGTTTATGTGACTTTGTTCCATTATGTAGTTCTCTACTTGGGGTTTCTCGAGGAGAACCCCCAAGGGTTGAGTTATCACCCCTTAGGCTCACGAACCTACATCTCACGGTCTTGCGAGTAGGTTATCCAATATGATTACAACTTCGCCTAAGGGTATGGGCTGCTTCAGAATCTCCTTCGACATCAGATCGAGGATGTTTAATTTTTTTTTTACCATTTTTGCTTTTAGGAATTTGTCTTATGATTTGCAATTCAATGTAAACAAACAATATCAAGTAAATGTGTATCTTGATTATCAATTTAAGTGTGTCCTAAACTGTTTGTTGTATTTTATAATTTATTATTCCTTTGATTTCTTGCTTTTGTTCTTGGATTAAGAATGAGAGGACTCATCCATAGTGATAATCAAGTACACCCATTCCAAACATGATTTTCCCAAAAGATGCTAGGGTACACCATTGAAGTCCTAGTGGGGGGTTCACCTAGCTCTTCCACTCTGAACCAAAGATTATTCCAATAGTGGGAGACAGTTTGAGCACAAGTAGCTTAGTACCACTATAAGTAAGTTTCTCAATATATTTCTAGGAAGCTCTAGGGGGCAAGCCAGTGGAAGGATATGAATTCCAACGTCACTAGACTAAATTGAGGGTTGGTGATGAAATCCAACTCCCCAATTTTTAAATGATGTGTATGTGTGTGGTGTTCATTTTAAGCTTGCGTAAAGTAACATGCATCATATAGCAGCAATGAATCTTTCCTATATGCCTAAATGCAAAGAGACGTTTCAATTTTTAGAAAAATGCATGAACTACCATGATTTGTATGGATGCACTTTATTCCGTGTAGCTATGGCCTCTAGCAGGGCCTCCAAGCAAGCACATAACATACAATTTCTAGCATGTTGGATTCTAGGGCAAACTTTACAAGTAAAATATGTTGTTCCTAGCAACGCCTAGTGGAAAATCTAAAAGCAACTCTAAGATGTGCAAGATGCAAGTTTTTTTTCTTTCATTCTTTCAGTTTTCCAAATAGAAATGTGTTTTAAGTTCACTATTTTAAAAAAATAGAGGCAAAAAAAAAACCATGAAATACCAGAAAATCTATACCAACCTCTAATCCAGCTTAGATAACCAAGGTTTTGGCCTCTACTGCACTCATGTTTTGGTCATTGTCAACCAAAGCGGCTGGTTTACGGTCGTTGTTAGTAGGAGCGGCTGACTGTTAGCCACTGTATTTCAGAGCGGTTGATTTCTAGCCATTGTATCTCAAAGCGGCTACACCTGCACACACAACTAAGTCAGTTTCTAGGAAAAAAATGAAAAATCAGTGGAGGTCCCACTGTGATTGCCATCTGTAGCAACCCCGGGATGCATGCACCACTTTAATCTACTTGCAATATTATATCCAAGATGAAATGAAAGACCATGAAAAAAAATATAAGACGGAAGTAACAAAGATGTATCTCTTTATTTGCATTGAAACTCGATTACATGTCGGTCCCTCTTAGGGATACCCATTTTGATACAATGAATTACAAGTGAGGAAGAAGTCCCCTAGTAAGGGGTGGTGCATTTTCATAAGCTTCTTAGTTCCACACATGGAAATGTATGAGGGCTTACATATGCCTCCTTATCTAGGTATGATTACTAGAGGGATCCTCTTTCTCTTGTATGTTGTAGCTTCCATCCGATGAACCTATGGCCTTGTAAGCAATGAAACAACAACACACACTTAGATGTCCGATATTGCCTCCCTAGATGAGGTTGTTAGCAATGAATATACTCAAATGAATGCAAGTGCAAATGAAACTAATGCTATGAATCCAAATGAATGAAATGATGCTATGCTAATGATATGATAAATAGAATAATGAAACTAATGTCTAAAACCCTAAGCTAGGCCTGTGGGTCACTGTCCAATGACAGTGACCGCTAAAGTGAATCTCATTCTCTTTGCTCCAAAGCTATGGATCAAAGCTTGTATTCAGTATTGAAATGGTGGTTGCTATTCTCTCCAATTTGTCAGGGCTTCACCATAAATGTGATCTCCAAGGGAAACTCTCTAAGTATTGAAAGCTCTCCTCAATGATCTAATGTGTTCTTGTATCTCTGGATTGATTGATTCTCTCTGATCTATCATCTATGTCTTGTCATATCTCTCTGGTGCTCTTAGGCTTGCACCTTTTAAAGTGTGTGAAACCCTAGAGTCTATGCTCAAAAACCTAGGATTGAATCCCTCATGCGTAGTGAATGTTAGAATGAGAAGCTTTTTGTCTTTTTTATGTTTAAATACTAGTTAACTAAAGTCTAAATTCAGACTCAAGTCTTCTATGTGACCTGGTTGTGAAAGGGAATGCAAAGTTACTCCCGCTCACCTTTATTGCATGTAGACTACCACTTCCACCTTTTATTAGGCCTATTTATCGACAAAATGATTTTTATGGCTTAGCCGCTATCATCTGCAACAACTAATATTTAACCATTGTTGTCTGCAATGGCTAAAGTTTGGCCGCTCTAAGCTCGAGCACCTAATATCTGGCCACTCTGGTCTTGAGTGGCTAAGCTTGGATGGGCTCAGAATGCCCAAAATAGGTGGTGAAAACCACTTTTGATGCTTGGAAAGTCCAAGGTTATGTCTTATGATCTTATGAATGTGCCTATGTGAGTAGCTCCCTTAAACATGACACGTTTTAGGTGTCTAAATTCAGTGGTTAGAATTTATAAAGTAGGAGTGATAAGGTATGCAAGGAATATTATATTTTGTGTTTTGAAATAAAGCTATATTGTGTTAATTATTTTGAGAGGATAAATAAGGTGCATAAAGGAATTTATTGATAAAGTGAATTAATTGAATCTTTGCTAATTATTTTTAAATTTTGGAGATTATAAGGTGCATTTGATATTTAATATTTTTGTATGGTAAAATAATTTTGAGGGAAATAATTGAGTGAATATTTTGAGAAGGGTTTTTGTTATTTAACCTTTGATATTGGCAAAGAGTTTGATTGTGATTGAGACAAGTTTTGAGGTCAAATATTCTTCAAAACAAAAGGTATGGGTATATCATACTTGTGAGTGAAATATTGTTTTGTTGAATGTTGTGAAGTGCAAGTTGGAGTGAAAAGGATTGTTGAAAATGTTTGAGTGACTTTTTCATATGCATGATTTGTGAAAGATAATGAGTATAATTTTTATGTGAATTTGAGAACTATCTTGAACCAAGGTTTGTGAAAGATCATGAGTATCATTGTTATGTGAAGTTGAGAACTATCTTGAGTTAGGGTTTATGAAATAACATGAGTATCATTGTTATGTGATTTTAGAATCATATTGAGTCAAGGTTTGAGTTCCATTGTGTGAGTTGGAAGCATTGTGAAACACTTGTTTAGGGTTTGTAAGAAAGCTTTGTTTCATTGAGTGAATGGTTGGTTGAAGTTGATAAGCATTATTGATTGAAAGTGTTGGAGTGATAGTTCAAAGTCTGTGAAACAAATTGTTCTTTATTCTGAATTTATTTGAAAGAGAGATTGAATGTGATTAAGAATATTGTGAGTGTGAAATATATTGATTCTCTAACCATTCTCTATATGTTTTTGTAAGTTAAACAAGATTCTAAGTGAAACTTGTTTGTGTGATTGAAGAGGTTTTCTGAAAGAGATTGAGTTGAGTTTTTGTATGCAAGTTTGCAATTGATTTAAATAAGCTTTTGTGAAAGCTAGAGGACATATTTGAGTAATTCCTAGAGGGTACTTAAGGATAGAGTTAAGTAAGCTTTTGTAAAAGTTTAAGGACAAATTTGTGGAAGATTACAATCATATTTGAGGTAAGTCTTGGTGAAGACTTGTTGGACTATTTGGGAACAAGTCTTGGTGAAGATTAGTTGAGAAGAGTTGACAGAGCAGAGATAGACTTGTTGAGTAGAGTTGATAGAGAAGAGATAGCCTTGTTGAGCAGAGTTGATAGAGCATATATAGTATTGTTAAGCAGAGTTGACAGAGTAGAGATAGACTTGTTGAGCATATTTGATAGAGCAAAGATAGATTTATGAGAATATTTGATAGAGCAAAGGATAGTGTTCAAAAAATATCCAAGATAGAGATTGAAATAAATTTTTGAGCAGGTTTTGGAGGTGACAGTGTAGAGGATAATAGTCTCCAGTGGATGGAGATATATTAGCCAGGGCAGTGAGGACATAGATCTTCTAAGTGAGGATAAATGTCTTCAATCCAGTGTAGTGGAGGCAGTAATCTTCTAGGATATCACCAGCTAGATTAGAGGGGATTGGTATTTCCTGTGGAGAGGTCTCCATTAAATTAACTAGGGGATTGGTGTCTCCTTTGGATAGAGGTCCATAAATATTATAATAGGGAAGGATTCCCAAGAAATTTGTTGAGAAAATTTACATGAAAATTTTTCTCTATGGAGTAGCCCACATTGGGTGAACCACATTAAATCATGTCTCTCATGTGTGCTATTATTTGTGTAATATTTACTACTATAATATTGCTGATGTTATCATTGTATTGAAAAGAAAAAAGTTCTATTTTATATTGTTCAGCCCCTCTCTCAGTATAAGCACATGTTCTTCAGTCAACATGAGCTATAAACAAACTCACGGATATTACAAATTATTAAAAATAAACAAAGCCCCTAAAGACTAAGTTCTAACAAGCCTAAGCCTAGCACATAAAACCTATGCCTATCACATAATATCTATATCAATTGCACTCCTCAAATATCTAGGAGATGCAACCTTTCCTATTCCATACATAAGATAAATCTCACATGTCCCTTTGGCTTCATATTTTTCCACTTATATACATGAATCTTGACTCTATATTTACTTGCACATTTTACTCTATGGCACTTTCACACTCCTACATCCACACTTGTACACTTTCTCACTCCTCACTCTTGCACACATAGTTACATGACACTTGCACAGTTCCTACATATAGATACATACATAAAGGTAAATATAAATCACTCCCCTAAACTATGGACTCAAACCCTATTTCAATATTTACATTGTACCACATGGTACATTTACATTTCTACCAAATAATATCCTCTAACAGTATCTTTGTTCATAAGCAATATATTGTACCTATGATTGGTTGAGTATGTCCCTTTTCACAAATATGTAGATGGATAGTGTATGTGTTTCCATGTCCTCTTATGATGTAAAACCTTGGATATATGTATTTGTTCCTATAATTGAGTCTAGTATGGTTAGTACCATTGAGATAAGCAAATGAGTTTTCCCTTGCTCACAATTATGTAAATCATGGACTAATGTAAGTATCTTAGTCCATGATATTTTTGAACCATATAAGTTGTTTCCTTCTTATATTTGAAATCTGTTGTAATAAGGAGGGAATGTTAAGAATCTATTACATCATATAACATAGTTAGGATAAATGTTTAGGAGTTGCACTTGAAAAGGTGGTTGATAGTTACTTATCCCAAAAAATCACTTCACCTTCATTGTTCCAAGCTTGATGTAACCATCCTATTGATAAAATATGCCAAAGATTTTTGAAGACAACATATCCAAGAAATTTATATAACTTGAAGGGGGTCATATGGTGGACCCAACTATGATCCATTTTGAAGAATGAATTGTATTGCCTTATCTACTAGAAATAATGCTTCATTTGAGAGAAGTAGAGACCCTATGTTTTGTGAATATTAGAGTGTTCCCTATTCACATATTCTTTCATGAATGGTTATGTGTATTCCTGTTCACAAGTAATGTATTGTACCTATGATTAGTTGAGTTTATTAATAATCATAGAGGTTTATAGATATATGAGTGAATTTTTGTTTGCAACTATGTATATAGATAGTGTGTGTATCATTATCCTCTTATGATATAAAATATTGGATAGATGTATTTATCCCTATCCTTGATTGAGTCTAGTGTGGTCAATCCCATTAAGATAAGTAGTTGCATTTTTCCTATTCACAATAATGTAAATCATGGACTAATGTGTGTGTCTAAGTCTATGATATTTTCAAACTATGTAAGTTGTTAATTCCTTATTATGTTTCAATAATGTAATAGGAAGTGAATGTTAGAAATTTATTACATCATATAATATAGTTAGGATAGATATTGAGGAGTTGCACTTGAGTAGGTGGTTGATAGTTAATTATACCAACCAACCACATCACCTTCATTATTTCAATACTGATGCATGTCCTATTAATGAAATATTCCAAGGATTTTTGAAGACGATGTATTAAAAAGTTTAATTTAACTTGAAGAGAGTCATATGGTTGACCCAACTATGATCCATTTTGAATACTGAATTAGACTACATTGTCAGCTTGAAATAATGCTTCACTTGAGAGAAGTAGAGACACTATATTTTATGAATAGTAGAATGTACCCTATTCACATACGCTTTTATGAATGATTGTGTGTGTTCCTATTCAAAAATAATATAGTGTACTAATGATTGGTTTAATGTATCCATAAGCACATACATTTATAGATAGATGAATATGTCCTTATTTGCAACTATGTAGATAGATAGTGTGTGTGTCCCTATCCTCTTATTATGTAAAACCTTGAATAGATGTAGTTTTCCCTATATTTTATTGATTCTATTGTGGTGAGTACCATTGAGATAATCAATCAAATTTTCCATTATCCAAAATGATGTAAATCATGGACTAATGTGTGTGTCTTGGTCCATGATATTTTCCAACCATGTAATTTTTTTATACCCTCCTATGTTTGAGATATGATGTAATAAGGAGGGAATCTTAGGACCTTATTACATCATGTAATATAGTTAGGATAGATATTTAAGTGTGGCACATGAATAGGTGGTTGATAGTTAGTTATTCCAACCAACCACCTCACCTTCATTGTTTCAAGCATGATATGACCATCCTATTGATGAAAGATGGCAAGGATTATTTAAGAACACATTTTTTAAAAATTTATTTAAATTGAAGGGAATCATAAGGGTGACCAAACTATGATCCATTTTGAATACCAAATCAAACTAAATTATCTATTGGAAATAATGCTTCATTTAAGATAAGTGGAGACCCTCCAACCACCTCACCTTAATTGTTTCAAGCATGATATGACCATCCTATTGATGAAATATGGCAAGGATTATTTAAGAACACATGTGTTAAAAATTTATTTAACTTAAATGGAATCATAAGGGTGACCCAACTATGATCCATTTTTAATACCAAATTAAACTAAATTATCTATTGGAAATAATGCTTCATTTAAGATAAGTGGAGACCCTATGGTTTGTGACTAGCAAAGTGTGCTCTATTTACATATGTATTTGTGATGTGGAATTAGTTAAAACAAACATGAGAAATAAGAAGACGATACCAAAACCTTATTTTCCATTAAAAATAGAAACCTATAAATAGCCATTACAACCACATGTTACGGAGGATAAGGTTGCATTAAATGATAACGGTGCACCTTATCCCTTACAACAACTAACAATTAAAAATAAATGACCATCAATGGTTAATGGCTTATTACATTTATTAAACCACACCTAATCCCTATCAACAACACACCTAATACCTATCATTCCTCCCCACCGTAGAAGAATTGACCTCCAATACATACAAAATGGAAGTAAGATGGTGTGAATATCAAATACTATGGATATGCTCCATAGTGAGGCTCCATGTAAATGCAATGTGGACTGCTAATATGAAGAGGATGATTGTGTATGAGTGGCAGTTTATGATATACCACCAAACACTAAAATTCCTACAATGTGATGAAGGCAATATGTACAGTGGTGTGAACCAAATTAAAAACTAGAGGAGCAGCAACTAGATTAGGAGTAGGAGCAACATGAAGAGATGTTAGTGCAACAATAGGAGTAGGTGTTGGTGCAACAGGAAAAACTATAGGTACAACACGAACAACTATAGGTGCAACAAGAAAAACTGTAGGTGCAACAAGAATAATAGTTGGTACAATAGGAATAAGAGCTTGATGTATGTGTTGTGAAGTGGACAAAAGTGCTCTTTTCTAGATGTCCTACTACTATGGTGTGCTAAAAATCAAAGCAATGGGTTGGACCTGATGTAAATGAGTGTTAGCTCGATGTGTAGTGGATGGAACACTAAAAATAAGAAAGGATTTGTTATCATGCTACAAAGTATAGGTATTGTGGTAGGCATCATAAGGGGTATGTTTGTCATACTGATATGGCTTACCCAGTAATAACCCACAACAATACATGGGTGTCACATCACAAGTGGCCCTATATTTGAACTTAGATCCAAAATGAAATGCAAGTGTGCATGTGTGCATGATCTTGGAAGTTTTTGTATCATACTTCCACCCAAGAGTGTATGGATGAGGATGAGGTGTTGTGGGAAGTTGAATCCTATCAACAATGGACTATGCAATAAAATTCTTCTGTGAGCCATTATCAATGATACAATATACATCAAAATAAGGCAGTAAATGTGCATGTGTGACAAACAAATTATCATGATCATGGGCTATAGAATGGTGATGCATCAATGTTACATCATTCAATTATCCCCTTAATTCCTCATAAATATCTCCCTCACCAGTAGCCTTGATGGGGTTATCACATGTTCCCTCATCAGACTTTACAAATAAATTCTTCTTGTTAGAATTTTGTAATTTGGGACATGCAAATTTATCATGCCCTAGTTTTTTACAATATCAACACAATTGTTGAGAAGTAGAAGAAGAATGAAATGTTTTATTAGAAGCAAGGGCATTATTAGAAATGGTATTAGAAGAAGGGGATAAATAAGAAGAGTGCCTTGGTGCTTATTGTTGTTGATGAATCTTGTTTGTAGAACCACCAAACGAGTAGCGAGATTCTCGAAACTATGCAATGAATTTATCCTCCACAAGTTGAGCATGGTTGAAACATTATCAAGTGTGGTGCACTGAGTATATTTCAACTCATGAAATAAGTGTGCAAGAAGCCCACTTTTAAACTTCAAAATCATGGAATTTGTAGTATCAATAATGTGCAACAAAACTTGTAACCTTTTGAACTAATACACATAATCCTGGACTGATTGATTCTATCCCTATCGAAGGCAAAGCCAATGAATCTACAAATCAACATCATAATGGGATGGATAAAATGTGGCCTTCAAAGTTTTGACCAAGTCATCCCATGTGAGAATTTTATGTTTAGTTACCATAACCTTAGCCATACCAAAAAGTTTTAGCTTGGAAAATGGAACCTTAGTATATTCCACTATTTGACTATAGTCAAACCAGATCTCCATATCAATTATCTAGGTATTGAGAATATTAGGATCTTGGGAGCCTTCAAAAATGTGAACTTCACACTTGGCATGGGAATAAGAGGATGTTGAGGACTAAAGTTTGATTTCCTTAATGGTGTCAACTAAAGAATTAATATGGGTAGTGACTTCAACCAATATTTTAGCTAAGGCCATGTTGGCAGTCATATATCTAGTGCGAGCTAGGAATAAAGCCAAAAAATAAAGAAATACGGTCACGAGGCAAAAAATGCAAGCCCAAAAGATAAAAGAATATTTGGAACATAATTAAAGAGATGAAACATGGGCAAATGGAAAAAATAAGACA
>JAQPPZ010016090.1:0-61879 GCA_028583015.1 Wollemia nobilis | reverse complement strand
GTTTATGTGAGTTTATTTCCAAGCAATTATGTGAGAGTGTGTTTATTTGAGTTTATTTTATAGTAGTATCCTAATAGTTTGAGGACTAAGGAGAGATGGACACCTGTAAAACCTTTTGTAGCTTCAAAAGGCAAAGATATTTCTTCCTCTTCAAGGGTATAGCAACACAAATAAAATATAATGGAGATGTGTAGAAAAAGGACCTTTTGCCTTCCAATATCTTAACTAAAGATAAGGAGGAACATCTCAAAAATTAGGAGGTGGTTCTAGAATCATACCATCCTGAGAAAGGGGATGCTATTCCCCTTCAAAATTCCTTTGAAAGTATATCTATGGAGGAGCCAGTTCTACAACAAGTTGTGGAGATATTAAGAAATTGTTTGGTAGCTTCCCAAGAATGGCTAGCCCTTTGGCTTCTCTAAAGATAGATTTTACCTCCCTGAAGTAAGGGATCAATATCTTGGTGGCCTTCCAAAAATTTGTATTGGAGAAATGCTCTCTTGGCCCTAAAACCAAAATCCATAGAAGAGGTCGTATCGATTTTGGGGTGGAGAAAAAGTTGGAAAACCATCAAGAAAAATTGTTAAGAAAAGAGAAATTGAGAATTATATTACAAATGGTGATCAAGCACGCATAAATATGGAAAAGGTAAGTGATGATAATAGTATCCAATTGATATTTGATGGGTACAAGTCTTCTCTACATGGGTATGTTGTGAAAAATTTATCTTTCAAACCCCGTAAATGAAGATGTTCTCATGGAATATTAGAGGACTTAAAATTTCCTCTAAAAAGCACATCCTAGCATCATTGAGAAGAGATAAGTACCCAAATATTATATTTATTCAGGAATTCTAATTGAAGGAATGTAGTTAGAATTTGGTTCTCTATACAGTTTGGAAGGAAGTGGGATTTACAGCCAGTGAGGCTTTTGGTTCTTTCGAGGGTCTTTTATTTTTTTGGAATAAATTAAAATTCAATGGTAATGTTATTTATTCCTCTGGTAGTGTCAATAATATTTTATTTTTTTATAAGTCAACTGGTTGAAGATGGGTTTTGTCCAATATTTATGCATCTAATTCTAGCATTGAGAGGTATTCATTCTAGCTTGAGCTATTAAAAATGAGGAAAATATTTATAGATAAAGCTTGGGTTTTAGTAGGTGATTTAAAATCACCTTTGTTTCCCTTGGAAAAAAAGGAGTAATTTGTGTTGATCCCAAGAGCATGGAGGATCTTGCTGGTTTTATCAGTTTAACCAAGCTCTTAGATCTTGATCTCAAAGGTATCAGATTCACCTGGAGTAATCGGTAGATAGGAAATAATCTCATCCTCTACATAGTAGATAGAATATTAGTCTCCAAATCGGGTCTTCATATCTTTGGGGGAGCTATTCTTTCTTCTCTACCCAGGGTTGGCTTGGACCATAACCCATTATAGATGGAATTTCCTATGAATTATTATTTTTATCTGAGGCCTTTTATATTTGAAGCAATTTGGTGTAACCACCCAAATTTTGAAGACTGCATCAAAGAATGGTGGAATGAAGACCTGTAAGGTGAAGGTATGGACATCTTAGTAAATAAGCTTAGGAAGATCAAAATTAATCTCAAATTCTGGAACAAGAACACCTTTGGTGACATCTTCAAAGCTAAGGAGAGTCTAAGAGCCCAGCTTAAATATTTAGAAGATTTAGTGGAAGAAGAAGGCCTTTCCATAGAGACTACTTAAAATAATAAAGACATCCTTATTGCCTTGCACAACAAGGTGGCTGATGAGAAGTTATTTTGGAAGTAGAAGTCATAGGCTTTGTGGCTAAAATAAGGTGATAAAAACTCTAAATTTTTTCATGCCTTGACCCTCTACCATAGAAGCCATAACAAGATCAAGAAAATTACCAAATCATACGGATCAATTTCCAATGATATCGATGAAATAAAAATGGAGGTCACTACTCACTTTGACTCTATGCTAGATTCAACCACTATGAGAGATATTCAGGTGGAATATTCTCTTCTCGTATTGATTCCTAATCTAGTCACTCAAAAAATAAGCTCCTCCTTTAAAAGAAGTTGTAGATTGTATTGGCCTATTAGAAGCTCTTCGAAAAGATGGTTTCCCCCCACTTTTTTCTAGAAATATTGGTATATCTATGGGAATAACATCTATAATACCTTGAGGTCAGTGCAGTCGATAATGGTAATTTTGAAGGGCCTCAATTTCACATTTTTGGTCTTGATCCCTAAATATTAAAATATTGTGTACTTTAATGATTTTAGGCTTATGATTTTATGCAATATAATATATAAGATTCTAACAAATTTTTTGGCTAACATAATCAAGCCCCTCCTATCGACTCTCATTGATAGCACCCAAAGTGGATTTGTGGTTAGGAGGCATATTCTTAATGGGGCCATTATTGTTCATGAATTAATTCATTCGGTTCATAAAAGTGGGAGATCAGGATTCTTCCTTAAGCTCAATATGAACAAGGCCTATGATCGTGTGTCTTGGCCCTTCTTGTTTAGAGTTCTTTGAAAGTTTGGCTTTGGTTCCAAGTGGATTGAGTTGATTGAAGCTTGTGTTTCCACTTCTTGGTTTTTAGTGCTTGTCAATGGCTCTCATACCAATTTTTTTCAATATCATTATGGTATTCACCAAGGAGATCCTCTTTCATCGTTCCTTTTTTCTAATCATGGTGGAATCCATGGGAAGATCCCTAGTTTTGAACCTAGTGATAGAAGGTGTTACTACTGCTTTATCTTGTAGACCAATGTCTCATCAACAGTTCACATATGGTACTCTACTTTCGTTTTTGACCTTTATGCTCTAGGAAAGAGAAATTAAAGATATTTTGGTGTGCTATGAGAGAGCTGTAGGATAGAAAATCAATTTTATTAAGAGTAGATTATATATTTTGAATAAAAAAATAGCTAATATCTTGGGCTACTACATTTCCTCCTTTCTTGTAGTCTACCTTGGCCTCACACTATTTATTGGTAGGGTATGGGATTCTCTTTGGTCTCTGATTATCGAAATACTACAACAAAAATTAGTGACTTGGAAGGGAGCATTACTGAGTTAGGTTGGGAAAGTTGTTCTTGTGTAGAGCACTCTCCAAAGCATCCTGATTTATTTCATGTTGCTCTTCAACCTTCCTGAAAATATCATTGTCAAATTTGAAAGTATCTTCAAATACTTCTTATGGGCTAGTTCAAATATGAAAGGTAAGTTCCATTTAGCTTCATGGGAATAGGTCTTTCACCAAAATAAATATGGTGATCTGGGTTTAAAAAGAGTCAAGTAGATGAATAAGTCTTTAGTTGTTATGTTGGGGTGGAAAGTCACATCTAATGAAGTGATGGAGTGCGTGAAGATACTCAAGGTGAAATATAATTTTATCAATTTTCTTTAGATCCACTTCCTCAAGGAGGTTATCCATTCTAGCAAAGCCTTTTAAAATCTAGAGTCTTCCTACACAGCAGTAGCAGGTGGATTATTGGTAACAAAAATTTCATGGATTTTTGGAATGATCTATGGTTGGGAGAAAAGCCCCTTTCTTTTGACTAGATATTTTGTATTCTTGAGCTAGACACCTATGCCTTGGGCCATTTTAAATTTTTTGATTTCATTATTTATGATAATGGTCATAGAGCTTGGTTTCAACTCTTAGTGATGATTGGAGATTTGGATATACAATAGGCTTGGTCTATTGTTGCTAATAAATTATAGTTTTAGGTATAATTTAGGTTCTTCAATCTGAAGACATTGAAGACAAAATCATTTGGGCTAGTTATAATGAGGGAGGCTACACTATCAAAGCAACATATAATTTGCTTGATCCTGATGCTTTGTGCTTGTTTTTGATCAAGAGAATGTGGATGAAAGGACTAAATCCTAAAGTCAATTTTTTTTTGGTTAGCCATATTTAATAATTTTCTTTCCATTGAGAATATTCTTAAGAGAAGTATGCAAATTTTAAATATATGCTACTTATATGAAGCTAATTGGCAGTCATATACTCATTTTTTGCTTTTATGTCCCTTCTTTTGTGATGTTTTTGTCTACATTCTAGATAAGTTGGGGTGTAGCGGGTGTTGCCTAATTCCTTGGAAAATTTTATCCTACAATGGACAACCCATTTAATGCCCCTTATATCAAGTGCCTATGGAGCTTCCTCCTACCACATATTTTTTGGGGCATTTGGAAAGAATGAAATGCTAGGGATTTTAAAAATTGTAAAAGAGATGCTCTTAGAATAGGTCTCAAAATCTTGTGGAGTTCAATTGAGAATGTTACCAATGTGTTTCCTAATCTGAGGAGAAATTACCTAAAGAGTTATCCTATTGAAGTTCTATTGGAAGCTAAGCTAGGCTTCTCAAGGTTTGATCCTAGACCTCCTATACTGGATCCAAGGAATAATATGAGATGGTTGTCCCCCATTGGTTGACTCAAATTAAAATTTTATAGGGCATCAAAAGGTAATATCGAGATCTTTGGGGTGGGTGGTATCATTAGAAATAGAATGGTAAAAATTATTACATGTTGTGAGCATTTATCATCCAAAACTTTCCACTTTGCAGAGGTCCAATCCACTTTACAAGGTATTAAAATACTATTTGATTTGGGATATCCAAATGCTAAGATTGAAGGAGATTCAAAGAATGTGATTAATATTATTAATTCCACTACTGATCCAAGTTGGAATGTCATAAATATGATGTGGGAGTTGAGAAGGTACCTCAAAGGTTTAAATCAATTTAGGGTGGCACATATTCTGAGGGAGGGTAATTCACTTGCTGATTGTTTGGCCAATCTTGGAACCAACCTTCCTAGCTTTATAGTGTGGAGAAATAACTTCCTATTGGATATTATACATCTTATTAATGTAGAACTCTCTTAAATGTTTTTAGGAATTTGATCAATGATGTTTCAATATGTTACATCAACTTTATTTTGAAAGTGTTGGCACTTATGGCAATTTAAATTGTTGTAATATCACACCTTGTGATTGTGATGTTCATCTCATTCGTTGGTGGTCTAGCTTCTACTTAAGGATAATAATTCTCCATTGCATCTATTATGGATAGTTGGTGTCATTAAAATCCTTTAATAATTGATTTTTTTCAATTTCAAATTGGAAGAATGGTTCCCATTTTGAATTTGTCCTTTGTGGCAGTCGAGTTTCAAATACTCCTTGGTGGAAATCCAAAGCTATCTCATCACTGATATTACCTCTAATTTATAAGACTTTGAACCAAAGCCATGTGGAACACTAGATAGCCACCACCATAAATATAGCCAAAAGGTTCACTTCTCCAAGGCTGATTGGCCAAGATAGTATGTGGTACCAAAGCATGTCATATACAGAAGAAAGAAATTACCAAAGAATTATTAAGAGTAACTATCAATACAGAGCTTGTGGAAGTTTTTTCAGTACTCTTCTATGTGTGTCTGTAGATTTTTGTTTCTCCATTGTCTCAAGAAAGGGATCCATGTCTATTTATTTTTTTTAATTATGATGCATGTGTGTTTTCTCTGGGTATACACAAAATGTTGTATGGGAAGTTTCTTTATGATAACAGGCTATGTGCCTTACCGGATGTAATGGCTTTGGTGGCATGTAGATTTTACATATATAGGATCCTTAGTAAGGATATGTTCATCAACAGCCCTAGGCTGATTTTTGTAAAAGTTTTTGGGTCAACCTATAAAACCCGGTTTTAATGCTATAGTATCTTATCTAAAAATATATATATATATTACCTCTACTTTGCTTGTTTTGTTTGTGGATCCACCTTCTTGTTTTTGGTGCTGGAAATGTTTCCATGTGTGTTTATGTTTATCTTTTGTATCCTTTATTTTGAGCTAGGGTGGTTGTTTTGCACAGTTGTGTTTTATGGTCTGTCTCCAATGGGGAGTTGATGTAAAAGGTTGAGGTATTCCTTTCAAAACCCTCCTTTCATAATAATACCAAAAATAAATACAATAATCAACTCATCAATTATTCAATCAACATTCAATAAAATAGAGGGGAGATATGTCTTGGAGAGAAACTCTTAGGTAGTGATCTTCAATAAGAGGAGAAATTTGATATTGCTTTGGATGATATAGAAGAGAAAATCTACTTAAAAATCTAAAAATAACTAGTAGATAGACAAGTGAACTAGTAGTAGAATAGCCTTGTTGGGAATTTATTTGGTCATAGATAGATTTATATATGGTAAGGAAATAAGTTGCTAATAAATGGAAGCCAAGGGGGCATATTGATATTCTAGCTCTCCTAAAGGGTTTTATGCTTTTTTTGTTTGCAAACTATGAATACTTAGGCCATACCCTAACAAAAAGGCCTTGGTTTTATGGGAAGAGGGACCTTTTCTTGAGGAAGTGGAGATAAATTTTTAACCCAAATTTTAAAAAATTAAATTTGGATCTAGTTTGGCTATGCCTACTAGGGATTTTTTTGGAATTCTTGGGTGAATATATCCTAGCAGGTTAGTTAAAACAATGTGACAATTAATAGCTTTTTATTTAGCAACAAAGGCAAAAACTAGATTTATATTCACCTAGTTCTATGTTAATTATAATTTGGGGAAGGATATCCCATCCTATATTAGGGTAGTTTCTAAGTATCACATTTGGGAACAACTAATTGAATATAAAAATTCTTCGGTGCATTGTAAATTTTGTAAAATAACAGGACATTTTTTAAAATATCATTTTTATAAAGAATTGATTAATGAGGTATGGAGGAGGAAACACCAACAAAAAAGAGAGGATACAATGGATGAATATCCTCCTAATTTACATTCCTCAATTGCAAATAAGTTTAGTATTCTTTATTAAACCCCCAAGGAGGAAGGATTTGTAGAGGAGTATCAAGAGAGATAAGGGAAAAATCCTAGAAGGATGCCTTAGGCGAAGAAGATGAACATTTGAAAGAACAAGAAAGCAAGGTGGATAAACAACCAAAATTAATGGAGGAGGAGGTGACTAAAATTCTAGAAATCCTAATTTCTAGGGGAACAAAGCCACAAGAGTCTAAAGCATAATCTTAACCAAAGAATGGTCCTAGGCAAGGTATGGAAAATATTGATTATATTTCTTGCTCTTTGTATGAGTAAAAAAAGTCTACTCAAAACAAACCCTTGACCTCTAAATAAGATGATATTTCAATGAAAATGTAGGGGTGGGAAATAAACTAGGTAGACCAACTAATGTTGATCTCAAAAACAAAGAATCACAAGGGGAATTGCAATTGGAACACAAAAAAAATGAATTTAAATGGAATGAATATTTCCACGAGGGATAAAGAATAAAAATCATATCCTATAATATAAGGGATATGAATGCCTCTTCAAAATAGAGGATATTTGTTCATCATAAAAGAAATATAATGAGATTATTATTTGTGAATATATGGGTAGAATTATTATTGAGTGGTGTGGTAGATATGGTCTCGATAGAGACATACTATTATGTGGTAGGGTTACTATTTTATGGTAGTATTTCTATTGGATGGTGTGGATGTGGTATATTGTTCTATAGTAGGGTTCTTTTTTAGTGGTGTGGTGACTATAGTATCTATGGTGATTGAAATAGGGTGTGGTGTTAGCATGGCCCATGTGATGTTTTGCAAGATAATATTATATGGTAAGATTCATATTTTATGGTAAGGTTACTATTATATGTTGGGGTTTCTATTGAGTGGTGTGTCAGATATAGTTTTAGTGGAAGGATATTATTTTATGGTAGGGTTACTATTCAATGGTAATATTACTATTCTATGGTAGAGTTACTATTCTAAGGTAGGATTCCTATTGAATGGTGCGATGATAGAATACAATTCTATGGTAAGGTTACTATTTTGTGGTAGTTTCTTGTTGAGCAGTGTGATGGCTACAATTATTACAACCTTGGAGGAAGTTAAGATAGTGTATATCTATTGAGAGGGAAACCAAGTAGCATATTAGTTGGCTAATAAAGGTGTAGAATGTTCTAAATCAATTCTATGGAGGGATGATTTCCCTAGTGATTTGTGTATAGTTGAGAGGGAGTTGCAAGCTTATGATAGATAGAATTATGGTTAAATTATTAATCATAGGTTGCAAGCTTTATTCACCTCTTGTAGTCATAGGAAGTGAAGCATTTTAGTGTTTTTCCTTTAAGAGATCTATGTGACTTCTTGTCTTTTTTTGCTACTACACTTATCTAATTCTTTGTTGTTTTATTTAATGTAGAGTGGTGTTGTAAAAAAAAGGTTGGAGACCTTTCAAAAACCCCTTCTTTCATCCTAATAAAAAAACAATTTCATAAAATAATCATGTAATCATCACACAAATCACATAAATGTTAAGTCATCATTTTCATCTATCACCTCAATTTATCACATGCATAAATTTTTTTCAATTGGTTTATCACATGCATAAATTGTTTTTTTTTCAAAATAAGCTTTTGACATCCTTACCCACTTGAAAGAATCATCATCCTAATGAAATTAGGGTATTATTTCATAATTTTATTTTTGTAATACATAAATTCATAATAATATATGCAAATGGGCATCTAAAAGTTCCCTCTAAAATGTAAGTAATGCCTTACTTTGGGTTTAAATACCATTTCCATTTTTATATAAAATAAACCCTTTATTATATAATGTAGATCAAAACCTAGAGTTTGATTGGGTTTTAGGAAAATATAAATAAATTATTAGGTCCAGATTTAAAAAAACTTAGGTCCCCATTATATTCATACAAATTTATCTAATTGTAAAAATGGTTTTTCCTTTCATAGCTTCTGAGTTCCTTCCAAAATACAAATTTTCAAAGGGACAACATTTTCTACAATTTCAAAAAGAAGAAACTATGCTTAATCATTTCAAAATATAAGAAACCCTTTCAATATTTTCAATTTTAAAAAATACCCATGTTACAAATTTTAGAGATTCAGATATAGTCAAGCATTAAACACTTATATGAATAGTATAACAAGGTAAGTAAATCATTTTTCATAATTTGATTTTTATCCAAAATTTATGAAAATCCAATATAGTATTGGTATTCATATTGGAAGTGCAACAAAATACCCATAAATTCTAAAATGAAGAACAAATATTTACCTAATTTTGCCCTTCTAGTAAAATCTAAAATATAAATTCAATATTCATTTATATGGTCATATTTTTGCAAAGAAAAATAATAATTTCATTCCTTCCATTCACCAAGTACCCAAGAAATATGACCATAAATAATACCTATAATGGCCAAAATAAAAACCCCTAGTCAAGATACCATGATGATTGATGCATTTCTATAAGAGTTTCTATGATCTCATGCTCCAAAACTCTAATGATCCATTGCAAACATAAGGTAGGGTTTGATGTTTTTTTCCAAGCACTTTTCTAACTTCACATTGGCATAATCCCTCTCAATTGTATGCATTCTAAAAGTAATTCTCCAATAATAAATTTTCTCCATAAATGGCATGGTTATTGGATAAAACATTATTCTATAGATATTCATTGGATTTTGTCACCATATAATGTGACATTAAGTTCTTCCTCATTACAATTCTCTCTGTCACTCCTATTTTCATGTAAAGAATAAGGGTATTCAAAAACTAGAAGGGTTTTGTATATGGTTTTAGGGTCTTGGCACACAAGTGTATATTTATCCTCCAAGCAAGGTAAGGTAAATATAAAATATTTTTTTCCATGGTGTGAGGTCTTCCACTCACACCCCACTCTTCCCCTCTAAATTTTTAACTAGATAATTTGAAATATAATTAGTGGAATTCCTCAAAAGGTATTCAAAGCAAGGTCTCAACTTAACTTATTATCTCATAACTCAAGGTATTTATTAACTCTATCAAAGTAGCTTTGTACAAAGTTGAAAATATTATTATAAACACTTTTTTATTATGTGAAAGTCACATATTTATAAACAAACACTCATCCGTAATACAAATTTCATTCCTTCACAAGGAATCATTTAGGGTCTATATATTGTTTCATTACAAAATAGTCATATGCATTATTGATAAATTTTGAATACAAACTTAATTTTAATTTTAAAATTAACAACAAGCAAACATGCCTAAGTTTATTATAAAAATGCAAACCTAATATAGTTTGTGAATTATTTTCCTCTTTTTGGCATATTATTATTCATCATCCTTGATCATCTCCCTAATAATATCCTACCTCACAAATGCATTTCAAGGAAAACCTATTCAAGACTCAAACCATCTCATTATAGTTAGACCTATTCAAGATCTTCCCTTTGGATGTCCATGTCTCAAATGAAGAATTCCTTCCTCTGTAATGAGTGGGTGCTTGCCAGAGACTTAAGAAACTCCATCTATCCTATTGAAAAACTTAGAGTAACATCTATCTTACCTCATTGTTATGAGTAGTTTGCATATTTCATAGATTTTAATGAACTCATGGATGTCGAACTGAAAGGCTCTAAATTCACATGGACTAATTAGAGGGAAGGGTATCATCTCATTTAGCTCATATTGGATAGATTTTTCATTTCCAAATATGCCATTCCTTTCTTCGGTGATGCCCCTCTTTTTTCCTACTAAGAATTTCTTCATACCATAATCCTCTAATTTTTGAAGTCCTTAGGCCAACTTCTTTCTTCAAACTCCCTTTCAAGTTTGAGTTTATGTGGATACAACACTTATATCTCAGACCTAGGATCATGGACTGGTGGTAGTGGTACTTTAATGGTTACCACCTTTTTCAAGTTGCCATGAAGTTCAAGTTTATTAAAAGCAAACTTAAAGTGTGGAATAAAAAGGTCTTTGGCAATATTTTTGAATCAAAAAAGGTTATAATAAATCAACTCAAAGAAATTGAAGATCAGATTCAATCTAGAAATTCTATCCATGTTCTTAGATTCGGAGAGAGGAACTTGTTGTAAAAATTTCACAATATTCTTGCCAAGGATGAGACATTTTGGAAGTATAAATTCTTAGCCATTTGACTCAAATAAGGGGATTCTTATACCAAGTATCTCCACGCATCCACATTGAGGCACAAAAGTGCTAATAAAATCAGAAAATTTTGCAAAAGAGATGGGACACTTGTCAACAACATTGAGGATATCAAATTTGAAGTAGTGGAACATTTTCAAGATATTTTGGGTTCATCTCAAACTTACCCTAATAATGTTGCTAATTCTATTCTCCAGCATATCCCTACACTTGTTAGTCAAGACTCCAATGAATTTTTTATCCAACCGTTTATCCATGATGAAATCAAAGAGGCTCTATTTTCCATGCCAACAGATAAAGCTCTTGGACCGGATGTCTTCCCTCCTAGGTTTTATCAATACTTTTGGGAAATTATAGGTAGTGATGTTACTGCAACTATTTAGGAAATCCAAAAAACTAATTTTGTGCCAAGGGATGTCAACTTGACATTTTTGACCCTCATCCATAAATCCCATGATTGTTCTTCCTTGTCTGATTATCGTCCCATTAGCTTATGTAATGTCCTCTAATTTTTTTTAACCAAATTCATGGCTAATAGAATGAAGTGCATCCTACCTTCTATCATTTATCCTATCAAGGAATTTCTATCCAAGGAAGGTTGATCATCGATACCTTTATTACCATGAATGAGTTGATCAATTATATTACCAAAAGTGGAAAAATAGGATTCTTCTTGAAGCTCGACAAGAAAAAAAAAACTTTAAAAGAGTTTCCTAGGATTTTCTCTTTGTTGTCCTCACCAGGTTTGGGTTTCACTCTAAATGGGTTTGTCTTATTAAATATTGCATATCATCTACCTATTTTTCTATCATTATTAATGGATATACAACCAGTTACTTTAGAAATGGATATGATCTTAGGCAGGGTGATCCATTGTACTCTCTTATTTTCATAATTCTTGTTGATTCCTTGGGAATGACCCTAAAGGATGCTTGTTCCTCCAAAGCTATTTCTGGTATTAAATCCTCCTCTAGCTTTCAACTAATTTCATATAAAAAATTTGTGGATGATACTATTCTTGCCAGCCTATCTATTATTCCTAAAGCTAGAGTAATCAAATCTATTTTGAACTCCTATGAACAAGCTATTAGTCAAAAAACTAACTATATCAAGAGTAGTCTTTTCTTCATCACTACTCCTAAACAAAGGTAGCTTAAAATTACTAAGATCATAGAGTGCACTATTTCTAACTTCCCTTCAATTTACCTTGGCCTCTCCTTATTTCAAGGAAAACTAGTAGAGAGTATGTGGAACATTTTCATCCAAAGAATTATAAAAAAGCTTGTAGGGTGGAAGGGTTCCTTCCTTAGTCAAGATGACAAAGATACTCTTGTACAATAATACCTCAAGAGTATCCCAATTTATTTTCTATCTCTTTTCAAGGCTCCTATGGTGATGTCTCAAAATTGAACAAATTCAAAAATGCTTCCTTTGGTCCAGATCGAAGAATAAATTCAAGTTCCCTCTTTTGGCTTGGGATAAAGTATATTTGTAGAAAGACCAAGGAGGCTTGGGATTTAATAAAATTTATAATATGAATTTGTAAATGATAAGCAATCAAGGGTGGAAAATCATTTTTAATGCTAGAGTCTTGTGGGTGGATATCATAAATAGCAAGTACCTCATGAGAATATCTTTGTTTCAAGACAATCCCATTCATGAAGGCTCAACCTTTTAGAACTCTATCACACAAGTGATTCATATTCTCAGGAAAGGCTTATGGTGGTGCCTTGGTTATGGATCTCAAATCAGATTTTGGGAATATTCTTCATTAACTGGTCGATCGATGATCAAAGATCCTTCTTTAAGCATCTTCAAACCAATTTTTGATTGTTTGTTTGGAAGTAAGGTTAGTAACTTCATATATTATGATTCCTCCATCTGTCCTATTTGGAAACCCTTTCCTTGGGATGAAGGTGATCCTAAGAAATGAGCTACTAGTAAAACCATTGCAAATATGCTCAGATTTCATGTCATCCTAAGTCACCCTTATCAAGACACTCCCTTTTGGTAGTAGTGTGAGTTGGGTCTTTTTTCAGTTAGGTCTACTTATTTCCTCTTGGAAGAGTTCTGATTTAATTGGTTCCCTACTAACCGAATTTGGCTGAAGAACCTTATTTCTAAAATTGCTCATTTTTTTTTGTTGTCTAGAATAGGATCCTCACTATTGATAACCTGATGTCTTAGTTTATGGTCATCCCAAATTGATGTTATCTTTGCTACGCTACACGGGAATTGGTTATTCATATTTTCCTTGAGTGCCCCTTATTGGCCCAAATTTTATCTTCCCTATTTACCTTGGTTGACATTACTTGGGCCATCCCTAACTCTATTGTTGACCTTTGTATTCAATGGCCCAACCCTTTCAATTTTACCTGCCTTAAATCATGGTGGTCCTTTACTCTTCCACATTTCTTATGGTAGGTTTGGATTGAATAGAATAATAGAGTTTTTTGGGAGATACTTAGGAACTCTTATTTAGTTCTTTCTAGGATCCTCTCTATGGCTATTGATAATGCAAAATTGATCCCTTCGGCTGAATAACCAAGATCCTAGTTTGAGTCTAAGCTAATGAGTTATCTCAATATCTCCCTTGATTTCAATCTCCAAATTTTCTCTAGTGTGGATAGGTCCTTGGTGGTTTGGACCCCTCCCCCTTGGGCTATTTCAAGATTAACTTTGATGGGATGTCCAAAGGAAATATTGATAGGGCCAATTATAGGGGAATTATCAAGGACGATAAAGATATGATTGTCCTCGCCTTTTCTGAGAACTTGGGTCTTCAGTAAAATAACATAGTGGAAGCCAAAGATTTGTTTCAAGGTATTTCTATATCTAAGGAGTTCCAAATATAGAATATCATTATCGAAAGTGACTCCCTCAAAACTATCAATTACCTAAAAGGAACCTCTACCCCTCCATGGAGTGTCACGTCCTTGATTAAAGAGTCAAATCTTTGTCTTCACAATTTTGGTAATGTCTTAATTCAGCATGTGTATCATGAAGGTAATAAAGTGGTAGACATTATGGTTAACTATAGACCAATGCAGGAATCCCTGAAGATCTAGATGAGAGATTTTTCCCAATGCTTGTTGGAAACGTGTGCCTCCAATGACCTTTTATATTTTATCTAATTTTTCCAAGCCTTGTGTTTGCCCTAGGTGTCTTACTTATTCCTATAAGAGTGCTTTGATTTATGGTATGAACCTTCCCTATCTGTCTCACCCTATAGGTATGCATTAGGGTATAGGATTGTCATTATATCTTTGTAGCATACATGTCCCTTTAACCTTAAGTGTAACCCATGTTTTTAGTAGTGATGGTTTCTTAAATGTCAACATTTATTTTTGAAACCTTGGATAGGGGTGTTCCCCCAATGCTTGTTGGGCATGTGTATTCCCAATGAGTCATCCAATTAACATGTCCAAATTTTATTTGTTGTTCCATGTTGATTTTATCAATCAGCTTCTTTGCTACCATTCCCTGTGGGATTTCTCTAATTTTCCATGCTGCTCCTGGAAGTCTAGCCTTGTTGTCTTCCATGGTACTAGTTCTCATTTGCTTTTGGCTAGTTGGGTATGTCTCTTATTAACTTTTGATTGGAATTTTGGTTTTATTTGGAGTGTTCCTCATCCCAAGGCTCATTTTTATTGGTCTACCTTTCAAAATCATGAGTGGAAATCTAATACTTTCAATTCAATCCAACATTTGAGTCCCAATGATTCTCTATGGTGGCTCTTAATATGCATTTACTTACCTTACTTTCTATCACTCACTTTGTTTTTCAGTGAAATCATTCTTGATCATGGTAAGGCTCATGAGGTGAGGTTTTCTTAGATTGAATATTTTCATCAATGGCTTGAATTGGTTTCTTTTCCCAATAGTGATGACATGTCCCTCTTCGACTATGGGGCCGACTCAATTTTAAATTGTAGGCAATAACAAAACTTGTTGCTCCTATTCATGTTTCTACTAAAGGTTTTGAATGGGAGGTCATAGTCTAGTTCCTAAGGAGGTTCTATCTCGATGTTTATTTGTAGGAGGTGGTTAAGGATGGTACTCATGGAGCTTGAATCTTTTCAACTTGATCCAGTGGTGGAGGACATCCTTGGATCACATGGACTTCTATTTATAAAGAAGTTCTAGAGATATAACTTGGATTTATCAAAGGAATATATTCAATCCTAGGATAGTGGCACAGTCACCCTTCGAGGTCTCACATTCACTATCACTCTTGACCTCCTTGATGAAATCATGTATATGGTTAATGATAGTGAAATAATTTGGTAAAATAAGCATTCTATGGTGGCCAAGTTGATGTACTTTAGAGATAAAGATAAATTTTTAGAAAATAAGGACAATGACATTATTTAGGAGGATCTCCTATCCCCATGGAATAGAGTGCTTGTTCCTATAATGTAATACCTCATAATTTATGAGTCATACTCATTTATTCAAAGCTTTCACATGGTTTTCCTTAATTTCTTGAGAGACATCAAAGTAATTAACATCCCTAAATATTTATTCCCTCGATGGATATCTCAGTTGATAGTGTAAGGAAAGGGAAATCAACCCACCTGAAGCATCAAGATCTACATCTAATTATTTTCAATTATATTATCTAGAACCAAATTTAGAGAGCTACTCCTACTAGGGGTATTGATGAGAATTTTCTTCCTATTCCCATCTCGGTATTACCCTTGGTTGCTTAAGAGGATATACCTAGTGATAAAATTGTTGACTTGGAGGTCATCTCTTCCAGTAAGGTAGGTAATGAAAAGTTGTTTTTGGGATATTTTAATGTTGTTCCCTCTTCCAACAGGTACTCACTACGTGTGAAGTCCTATGCAAAGAAATACAAATACATTGTGTTAGTTTATATGAAGGATAATTCTTTCAAATTTTCTTATTTATCTCATAAGATGTAAAACACCACTTTGTTTCCCTCCCCTAGTGTATTCTAAACTCAATACTTTGAGGATGATGATCTAGTGGTTGACATAGATGACATTGTGTCCCTGGTGACCTCTATGCTCCTTTGGACTGGAAAGCTCATCAATCAGATCAAAAATTAGAAGATGGCCATTCTGGATGAGGAGGTTTTGATGGTGGATGGTGCTAACCAAGACCATCTCCCTCTTTTGGATTAGTCAGGTTTCTCCATGGCTATTTCATTTTTTATTTCATTATTTGGCTGGCCTTTGGCCTGTGTCATTTAGGCCTATTTTGTTGGTTGTTATATTGCCTTGCTCCTTTTCATGAGGTCTTCCCTTCAAGATCCTCCTTTTTAGATTATTATGTTCTATTGTTTCATTGACATGAGGTCTTCCCTTTGGGATCATACCTTTTAGATGGTAATTTTTTGGGATAAGGTCCTCATTTTGAAATCTTCCCTTTTTGGCTTGTAAAAGATTTTAGGAACCTTTAAAAATCCATTTATCAATAAAAATAGTTAGAATTGTTACCAAAAATATGAATTACATAGTAAATCAAATACAAGAATTAATCCATTAATTATTCAATCATAATTTTATAAAATAATCATATAATCATCACACTATTCACATCAACTACTAGGACATCCTTTCCATATGTCATCTCAATTTATCACATGAATAAATAAAATTAGAAAAAATATTTATTTTTTAAAATAAGGTTGTGATATCCTTTCCCTCTAGAAAGAATCATTGTCCTGGTTACTTTAGGGAATTAGTTCACAATATAATATTATTACTATAGAAATCAAAACAATTAATGCAGAAATTTCAATACTATCAATAGAAAATATAATGTTGTCAAGTAGAAATTACACTCAAAATTTTATATCATAATAGAAAGTACATGATAATATTTACAAATAAATGTGAAAAGAACCTTCACAATTCTTTGGTTTCCTCCTAAGTGGGACTATCTTCAATGTATTGGTCCAATATACATTACACTAATATATTAAGATATTGCATAAATATAATTTACATGCCTCCAAGTTCATTAGTAGTTCAACTTGAACCACCCCTTGTCCTACACATGCAAAGATCATCAATAAATAATTTGAGATGCATAAATATGGTAAGGATTTAGTAAGGATATATGGAACACATTGAAACTCCATGAGGTAAAGTAAATTTATAGGTGAATGGGTTGACCACTTAAAATATTGAAAGGACCTACATATTTGGGTGCTAGTTTGGTTGTCTTACAAAATTTATTGATATATGCTATGGATTCACCCTTAGAAATATCTCATAATCTAATAAAAAATCTATTTTGATACTATTCTAGTCAATATACCTATTCTACCTATCTATTTCACCTTAAGATATTTTTTTATTAACCTCATATATTCCTTCATTTCCTATAGTATATATAGACCTATGACCACTTAGTCTTCAACCATGTCCCACCTGAGAGGTGTACGATATTTTCTACCAAAAAGTACCTCAAATGAAGCCATATCCAATATAAAATGATAAGAGTTATTATATTAAAAATCCACCAAAGGTATATTCTACTTCCCACCTTAACTACTCATCCATATAGTACATTCTCAATAAATCCTCAAGTACTTGATTTACCCTCTATGTTTAAACACCATTTTTCAAGTGATAATAGGAACTTATATTGAGTTTGATTCACAATATAGCAATTAAGATCTACCAAAATATTTAAGTCATTCTCATATTTTAGTTAAATATAATCCTTTTAGGAAATTCGTCCAACCTAAATATCTCTCATATGAATCTTCATGTCAAAACTGGAAAACCATCCTTTAAGTTTCCAATAAGAAATTAGGCCACTTTAGTCAACTTGTCAACCACCATAAGAATTACAACATGCTTATTCTTCAATATCAATGACCCTTGCATAAAGTCCATGTTTATAACTTGCCAATTTCATTATTGTATGTAATTTAGATATAAAATCCTACAAGAGGCACATGTTCATCCTTAATTCATTGGCATTTAAGGCATTTTTTTTTACAAATTTTGCTATATTCTTCTTGAGACTTGGATAAAATATACTACAATTAGGTCTATTATGCACTTAGGCATATTGGGATGTCTTGGATGTGGAGTATAATGTGCTCCCTCTAGGATTGTGGTTATTAGAACTTAAAACATCATGATCAAGTACATATATTTGGCTTTTGAACCTCAGGAGACCTCTCCTTCCAACTTAAATCCATCATTACATTGATCCTAGGCATATATCTCTAGAGTAGCTTTCACTCTACTAGTATTAGTTCTTACTAAGCTAAATCATAATTATATCTCTAAATTATTTAGTAATACAAATAATACTAAAGCAAAGTTTAAGAATATAGGAATTAGCCTTCTAGATGATGAGGGTGATTCAAATGCTTCCTTTGATTGTCTAACAAAACTAATCTATTAAAACATCCATTAATTAGAGAAGATGTTATTATCATTAATATATTTTTTCTTAGCCTTTCAATTTATATTAAGGGAGGGTGTTAAATGTTATGTTTGACATTGTATTATGTAATCATGTGTAATCCGATGTGAAATCATTATGCAATATAAATTATTATTATTTAATGTAATTAGCCTATGATCCCATATTTTAACCTTGTCATGGTTATGGATAAGGATTTAGTAATTTGTAATTATTATTATTAAGTATTTTGTATTTGGCATAAATAAATCTTGACTACCCAATAAATTTCCTTGGTGTGATTTCATCTTGATCATTTGTATGGGTTCCCATAGTCACCATTCAATATTTCGTGTCGATAACTCTTTCTTTTTACTTTCATAAATTATTCTGCATATTATTTGATCTAATGTTCTACTTTTATTGATTCTAGAAAAGTACTACATATTTCAATAGAGGGATGTCTACTTTTTAGAATTATAACTCCATTTTTAAAAGAATACAATTTTAGCATATGCACATTACTACAAAATGATAAAATTTGGTCTATCTTCAAATAAGAGAGAGTTGGATTTAAGGCATTTAAGGAAAACATAGGATCTTAGAGACACATAGAGAAGTGAGATTTATTCTATAGGTCAACCGTTTAAAATTTTTATGGTTAACCTTACTAAATCCTTACCCTAATGTTATGTTAATAAAGTATTATGTAAGTTATAACTAGTTATTTAGGTCTTTATACAAATCATCCACCCAATACATTTTCTAAATGTGATATGATATTTGATCAATTGTGTGTGTGCCTAAGATTATAATTTATCTCTTATATCTTATCACTCTTTCCTTTCACTCTTTTTCTCTTTTGCTATAAGATTGAGTGGAAGATTTTATTTTTGATTTTTTGAAAAGTATTATGAAATCTAGTAAGTCTTATCCCAAGCAACGATATCAAGAGATATAACAATGTTGCATAGAGTAAACTATTTGATCTCTTACTTGAAATATGTAGTATAGGGATAATTTAGTTTTTACAACCTAACCAAATATTTCATGACTACAGTGCCAAGAACCTCAAGGCCCCATGGAACCAAGTTATTTTGGTAATTATGGATTATTTCATGCTAGACTCCAATAGGGATGTTTTACATAGTTTTCATGTCATTTTACTAAACTAACTGAGGTGAAAGTAGCTAATGAACATTCCATAATTCCTATTGTATTATCTAGAAAATTCCATTATGGACGTTAGGGGTAAGAAAGGATCAGACCCTATCCACCAAGGAATTTCTCTATTGATTTTTAAGTATGTGACTACAACCAAAGGGGTGGTAGTGGAGGAGGCCCTATCCGAAATTTATAATAAAAAGTACCTCTTATTTCTATTCTCCCTTGGTCTCCTCCAATTATTCTTCCAATGACTCCTTGAATTCTGATTTGGAGGATATTAAAAGTCCCATTATTTTTTCTAAACCAATGGAGAAATTCAAGAGCTTTGGTGATGCCTCGATGTCACCCAAAGGAATCAAAGGTGGTCATTCTAGGTGATCCAATAATATATTCTCTAAATATGTCAAATATGAAACCTTCCTGATCAACATAATCTCCAACAAAAAATAAGGAAAGGATTTCAAAGGATTCAACTAAAAAAATATTCTCCTATGCTTATGCTTGATGCTCTTGATAAACTCTTATCCTTAATCAATAATATGGAAGAGAAACACTAGGCCCTAATTGGAACTCTCCTAGTGGCAATTTTATTCATAGAAGAAATCTAGGGTATGATGCATATTCATTGAGGAAAATTGAGAACTTCTAAATCGGTATTGGACGACTTTGAATTCATATCCAGGTATTCTATGTCCATTCAGTGTTAGATCGTGGTCCTATTATTATTTCCCTCTACCGGATTCAGAGATCTTATCCTATGGTGGATCTTATTTTTTGTTGGTTGGTTGGTTTGTTTAAGTTGCCTAATATTCTTTTGTTGTTGGTTCCTTTCATGAGGGTCCCCTGGGTTTGGCATTGGGCTCTCTTAGCTTCTCTTTTATAAAAGGTTTGGGGACCCTTTCAAAATCCCTTATTTTATCAAATAATATATATATATATATATATATATATATATATATATTATGACTAGATAGTGATTCAAATAAAAATTAAAGATAGTGTACATACAATATTTTTTATATTTATCTAACTAATAGTATTGTTCAATTTGAGACTCTATGATTGAGAAAGAAGAAAAATAATATTGATTTATGAAATTGGATCTAAAGACCCTAAGAAATATAAATGTAATTATTTATTATTTCTACCTCTATTTTAATGAAAACATTGCCTAACATAGAATAGTAATATTGTTAAAGTCATTAAGAGGTATCATTATCATTATATATATGAAAAGTATAATATTAACCAAGAAATGTTATACTATATATCTTAAACTTTAAATAAATGTTATGTTTATATTTTTATGGTGAATATGATAGAAAGATGATAGATAGGTAAAGTGCATCTAGCTACAATTATGACATGCATAAGGTAGTATAGAATTTCAAGGAGTCCATGTTCTTAGAAATGTTGATGGAAAGTTGGGACAATAAAAATGAGTTAGGGACTTCACCAATGAAATTTGTATATATTCTTGAATATTTTAAGTATTTAATTACAACACTACTTTCCCTACATATTCTAGAAGATCAATCAATTGATTATCAGATTGATCTTATGTTAGGGGCTAATGTAACTATGTGGAAATGAGTTATGTGTTGTAATCTACCTTTAGAAATCAAGATCCTTTAATGGTGCATTGATGTTTTCCTACTGGAAGAGATATATCACTTTGATTATATATGGATTAGTGAGTTCCCAACAAGCTTACAAGAAAAATCTAAAACCAACTTCTTTTAATAACATATTGCTTTGATTTCTTGTAGAGTGCAAGGTGGTTCTCAAATTTTAATTTGATACAAGGTTATTATCAACTTAGAATAGTTTTGGGGGATGAGGATAAGACCTTCCATATGACCATATGTGGGTATAATGAGTTTAAGATGATGGCATTTGGGTTATTCAATTTTCCAAATATATTTTTTAAATATTTGAATGATGTACTTATGCCACTTCTAGATAAAACTATAGTAGCATACCAAGATAATATACTCATTTATAATAGGAATCTAGAGCAATGGGTGTATATCATAGAGGCATTTTTATGCTTTTTGTTTGCTCTTGGAGTATAAATTGTATTTTAAGCATGAAAATGTAACACAACCCTCCTTATTAGTGTTCATTTAATATATATAGTAAAAATATGTTTGGTTGTCACTTGGTAGAATATAGTCCACTAAATAATCACATTAATATTTAAATGTATCTAATTTAATTTTTCTAAACTTGATCATCAATATCAAACCTTACATATTCACTTTGCTATTATAACTAGCATAAATGCAATCTAATTTTCTAAGTAGATTGCATAAATGCAATATACTTAGCATAAATGCAATCTACTAGTCTTTAAACATGTTAGATTTACTAGCCTTAAATATTAAAATTATAATATGGTTCATAACCAAGGCTAACATGGTGTGAATATTTGAATAGACCTAAGGGAATTTTATTATACAATATATTAATTATTTGTAATATTTTATTATGTAAGACCTATGGGCCCAAGTTAACCTTTCTATGGCTAATCCCTCTTTATATCTTGTAAGTAACCTAAATATTACTTTGTATGTTGGTTTACATTAATATTTATTATGTAATTATGGGTTTTGTATTGGTATATAAAGCCCCTCCCACTACTCATTTTCTTCATTAGAGTGTTGTGTGATATTATCTATGGATATAGTGATTATTTATGGTACCTATTGGTGCCCACAAAATATTTATTTTGTCCTTATTTTGCTTTTTGTATAATATTTGAGTGAATGTTTTGCTTCTATTTTTTTGTAGAAAATATTGTGATTTCTAATATGGTATCAAAGTGGGTGTAGATTTCCATTACTTAGTCACACATAAAGACAATTCGATATCTCCAATTTTATTCCAAACTCTAGGGCAATGTTTCTCTTATTGCTTCATAAGGATCTTTGCCAAAATAATCAAGGAGGTATTCCATATTTTTTCAAATTCATATTTTTTATTTTATTGGAGATATATTGCCTATGTTAGTTCCATCCTTGTTATTATCAATATTTTATCAAAATTTTAGGTTTTTTTACCTTCAAAATAGACCAAAACATCCATGGAGTAGCCATGACATTGGATGAATGTGATGCATTTGGAACCATTTCTTTTAATTAAAAAACTGCCTTATATATTTTTCTCTAATTTGATGCTCTACAGGTAGGGATTCACTAGCACACTCTAGGGAGACCATTTGCATCAACTACCAGTTGAGTTGGATGAAGGATCACCATTTTTTATTAGGAATATCATTGGTCATGGATTCAAGGCATCATTGACTAACTCTATGACTATAAGGTATGTTTTTCTAGTGCGATTATTTAATAACTATAAATGGTATATGTGGCTTGATGGACAAAGGATCCTTCACATGAACATTCATGGAAGGAGGTCCTACATTAAAGTCAAATAAATTTTTTTATATGGTAGAGTATTTTAGAGGTGTTTTCTATGGAGGCATCACCATCTAAGAAACATCTACTAGTCCTAGTTGATTGGTCATGCCATATTCATGAGAATGCTATAAGGAAATTGGTTATACATTCAAATCTCCAGTTCAAGAACTTATTGCATAGTTAGGACACCAAATATGCTTATTTTTTTACGCATACATAGGTATCTCAAAGGACACACTATTGTATTGTCTAGTAGGATGTACTTTGGCCCTATGAGAATTTGGTTTGAAATCCACTTGATGCACTTCTTTAGGGTTCAAATAATATGGTTGTATTGGCTAAGGTGGATGTCAACATGCGGATTTCATACACCATGTAAAACGATTTTTTGCATATATATTTTCTTGACTAGTGAAGTGGAGACAAGTGGTGATAATAAAATAAATTAGAGGAGCTAAAGTGGTGAACAAGGATTGGAGTGAGTGAATTAGATTTTTCCAAGTGGTAGGTTGGGATTGACACTTGAAACCCTAAATTTTGAACATCTAATTTTTAATATTTTTAGGTCCATTAGAGCAAAACTATCAAAGAACATATCTTTTGCATATGGAAGCATTTTGAGCTTGATTTTTTTACCTCTATACACTAGTGTAATTAGTTCATAGACTTGCTATAGTGTTAGGGGCTAAATTATTTAAGATGGACCACAAAGCCCTTGTTATTCATCTTAATGGACAAAACTATAGCTTTAGGGAAAATTAGATGGTTAGCCAACTACAACTTAATAATATATGGTGCATATTTTAGGAGGATAAAGCAATTTTTATTAATAATGAAATTTACCATCAAATAGAAGAAGAATCTTTGGTCTATTTTCTTTGTTGATTGAACTAGAGTTGTTTTTCCACATCAAAAAAGAGAGTGACCCTATGAAGGTATGTTTAAAAATGCATGATATTTTTGGGAAGGCTAATGCTATTAAATTAGGTCACTTGAAAATAGATATTTCTTCCCTTGAAATAGCTGAGCTTGATAATATTGAGGATTATATTATGAGATTCAAGCCTTTGAGTGTATATATTACATCTTTTAGTAACAAAAGGAAATACAATGCAAAATGTGTTAAGATTATCCTTTGTAATTTTTGTCATCTCCAATTGTATTAGTTGGAACAATCACACCTTGCATAGAGTGACATAATAAGACCTTAGTTGAGAGCATGGGTTTTGGCTCAATTAGGAGACTTCAAGGCTTTTTATAAGGTTGTATCATTGTTGAGATGTGATCCTTAGACATACTTGAACTTAAGAGGAAAATGGATGCAAGAGAAAATAAAAACAACTAAAAAGATAAAAATCCTAAGCTAAAATAGGTGGCAATGCATGAAAGACTTGCTAAGATGTCCTTGTACAACAGGCCTAAATGTTGTTTTAGTGGTGTAAAATTCCTTTTCATGACACATATAAGCCTAAATGAGAGTTCCCATCATACATATACATAAATATATAGGTCAAAGCATGAGAACCATATATTGCTACCTAGAAAAATTAGATACATAGGTCTTCCATACACACAAATATGCAAGTAAAAACCAAAAACTAGGTAAAGACTACAAACACATACACACATATAGATATGGGTTAAAGCATGCAAATCACATATTGCTACCTAGAAAAACTAGATATGTATACCTCCAATATGTGTGTGTGTTTGAGTGTGATGGATGATGTTAATCCATATTAATTTTAATTTTTCAATCTTGGGTTAGCATCCTTGGCTATATATGCTAAGTACTATAAGAGATGTCTTGGGAAATGGATACCTAAGCTTATAATGGAAATAAAATAGTATTGAAGGAAAATAATAGCATAACTTAATGAAAATTTTGTAGGAAAACTAACAATAGAAAGTAAAGTTGAACAAAGTTGAAATAACATGCTCAAATCGGTTGATACCTACTATTATAGAACATGCTCAAGAAAGTGCAAAAATGACATTGACTATAGAATTATGGAGGAAAAAATAATAATATCACATTATAAAGTACAATAATAGTTCTACACTATAGAAAACAATAAATATCCCTTTATCAACATGAGAGAGTGGTCCCTCACTCCTCGTTTGATAAAGAGAGAACTAAATCAGACTAAAAACTAGTAATTCACACAAAGTGTTGGAAATTTGAGAATAATAGATTGTCATTGATGTCAAAATGGCATGAGCTATGAAATCATGACAAGTAAAAGGTTGAATGCCAAGTTTAAGACTATGTGCAAAAAGAGAGCAAGTGGAAAAAGACTAATATTATAATATCCGACCAACAGGTCCTTTCAAAAGGAAAAGAAAGCAAGTTTAAAATAAATAATATTATAATGATTTGCATTATAATTATGGGACAAAGGTTAAAATATTCATTAAGAGGTGGTAAAATATTATCCTTAAGAAAATACCCAAAAAGAATGTTGATATTTAAATTATAATATTTAAATTCATTGAAATAATTATAATTAAAATATAATATAAATAAAAAAGCCAAAAGTTTGATTTTAATATGCGTCGATGTCACAAGGTAACTCGAAGCACATATAAATATTTGAAGGTTTGCATTGGTAAAATTATCCCATGAATTAAATCTCCTTCGCATGCGCTCGATTGACTTTTGAAATAGATAAGAAGAGTTTGAGGTAAACATTGCGGTATAAAAGGAAATAATGACAAACTTAGTTTTATCTATGCTATCTAGCATAGATAGTAGTTGAGGATTGGCTAAGGCATTCATGGAGGTGGATCTTAGTTTTGAATCCCACACAGTTCATTTTTTGTGAAGTAGGAAAGAGCTTTTCATTTTCGGTGAACATTGTGAGTAGATATTGTATAGGAAAGAGTGCACTTCGATTTTTATGTGGGTTTATAGTGCAGGCGATAGCCTAGCTTTGGCTACGATGTTGTGGTGGCTAAGTTCACGGTTCCAATTTTGGTAGTGGGTGTTGATGCACATGCAAATAATTTTGTGTAAGTGGGAAAATTATTAAGATATGCAATTTTTGAGTTAAATTGTCAAAGGCTTGGAAAAAAATTTGTTTTGAGACCATGTGATATTGAAAGGGCCAAGTGTGGAATTTTTTAGGGAGTCATAAGGTGTTTTAATTAAATATTTTACTTTAGGTGCTTAGGAAATAAATAAAACATTGGATATTATAAGGTGTAAACAAGGAACTTTATTTTTGATGTGTGTTGAATATTATTTTGAAAGCATTGGAGATTATAAGGTGTAAACAAGGAACTTTATTTTTAATGTGTGTTGAATATTATTTTGAAAGCATTGGATATTATAAGGTGTAAACAAGGAACTTTATTTTTAATGTGTGTTGAATATTATTTTCAAAGGAGTGATAAGGTGTATTTGTGACTTGACATTTTATTGTATTCCTTGTATGGTGAAATATTTGTTGAAGTGAATATTCTTGTGGAGAATTTTTGAGATAGATTGTTTCTATCTAACCTAGAATTGGCAAAAGGATTTGGTTGTGAGTAAAAAAAGTTTTGAATATATATCTCCATCAAAGCTAAGAGGTATGGGCACATCATCCTTTGTTTGAAATGTTGAAATGAATGTTGTGAAATATAAGGTGGAGTGAAAAGGATTGTTTGATAAGAATTTTTGGAAATATATGAGTGAATTTTTATATGCTTCATTGGTGAATGTTTAGAGAACATTTGAGATAGAGATTGAGGATTAATTGAGTTAGGGTTTAAGACCCACATTGTGCACTTTGTTTTGATAAGTATGAAAACACTTGTTTAGGGTTTGTGATCAAGTTGTGTTTCATTGGTTGAATGATTGAGTGAAGCATGTTGAGCATTGGTTTTGAGTGATATTAAAAGTGAATGTATAAACATTAGAAATCAGATTTGTGAAAGCGATAAAATTAATAATTGATTAGAACATATTAAGTTTTTTTAGAGTACATAATTCTCTATATGTTCTAGAGGTTAAATGAATTATGGATATAATATTTCTAAAGTGCTTCAAGTTAAAGGAATTACCTTGAAGATTATACAAAGTATTTGATAGCATTGTGTGCAAGATTTGATATTGATTGAGCATATTTTGTGAGCTATTTTGAGTATGTGTTAGAGTAGTTTTGAGCATATTCTAGAGCAAATTTGAGCAAGTTCTTTAGAGGAATTGAATGTAGATTTGAGCAAGTCTTGGTGAAGACTTGAGAGTAGTATTGAGTAAGTTTTTGAGAGGACTTGAAGGCATATTTGGGTAAGTCTTGGTGAAGACTTGATAGTAGGATTGACCAAGTTCTTGAGAGGACTTGAAGGCAGATTTGAGAAGTCTTGGTGAAGAATTGAGAGTAGGATTGATCAAATAAAGGTAGATTTGAGAAAGTCTTGGTGAATACTTAAGAGTAGAGTTTATTTATTGATTTCTTCAAGCTTTTTTAAGTATTGGGGCAGATCTAAGCAAAGTTGATTTATTGATTTGTTCAAGCTTTGTGTTAAATTTTGGGGTAGATCTAAGCAGATTTTATTGGTGATTTTATCAATCTTTGTGTTAAGGCTTGAGAATATATTTGAGATAGATATTTATGAGTAGAGTTATAAAATATTTATACTACACTTAGGATAGAGTTTGGTGTAGATTTGAGATAGAGTTGAGAGCAATATTTGGAGGTGATAGAGTAGAGGACAATAGTCTCCAGTGGATAGAGATCCATTAGCCATGGTAGTGAGGACAAAGGTCTTTAGTGGATAGATATCCATTAGCCATGGTAGTGAGGACAAAGGTCTTTAGTGGATAGAGATCCATTAGATAGATCAGTGGGGGTAGAAGTATTCTAGAAGATCATTAGCTAGAGCAGAGGGGAAAGAGTTATCCTGTGGATAGAGATCCATGAACCAGACCAAGGGGAAAGAGTTCTCCTATGGAGTGTGATCCATGAATCAATTGGTAAGATAGAGTTCTTCTGTGGAGAGAGATCCATGAACTATTTGAGGATATGGAGGTCTCTTGGATCAAGTCCCACAAACTAGAGAAAAGTGGAAAGAGTTCTCCTATGGAGATATATCCACAAATTAGAGCATAGGGGATTGGTGTATCCTTTGGATAGAGGTCCATAAATATTGTAATAGGGAATTGATTCCCAAGAATATTTATTAAGAAAATTTAGTATACATATTTTCTTCATGGAGTAGCCCACATTGGGTGAACCATGTTAAATTGGTGTCTTTGTTGTGCGTAATGATTTATGCATTTATTTGATTACTGCTATTGATATTTCCATTGATAATATTGGATATTATTGTTTGGGAAAGAAAATTAAAAGTTGGTCTTATACTGTTCACCCCGCTCACAGTATAATCTTGTGTTCTTCACAAATACATAAGTAATTAAGCATATTGTTCATTATGGATTGAATAATCAAATTTTTGATATAGCAGTTGCTTAATCCTGACTCATACATCCACATTACTAATTTTTGAACCCCTTTACTATCATCAAGGTAAATATTTATAATATATTGTTCTAACTATTTTGGAACTATGAGTTAGTAGGGCCATTACTAAAAATAGAAAAAATAACATTCATTCATTCATAGGCTACTTTTGCCTAAGATTGGTGAATGGACATTACAATAATTGAAACTAATATGCACAGGTTGTTTGCATTGGTACTTTTTGAAAAATAATAACTTTGGGTCCTAGAAATATCATCAATAAATCAATAAAATAGAGCCACATGTGTCACCAAAAGTAGGGTCCAATTCTAGTAAAGTGTTGAAATGAACTCCTTAGTAAACACAACTTATAATTTATTAGTTTTTGTGGTGACCTCCTTCCAGTTGGATTCCATGCAAGTAAATATATCTCTCTAATTCTCCATGTCAACAAGTCCTTGTGTCATGGAACATTTATTTATAGCCTTTCTTTATTCATAGCATGGGAATGTAATTCAAAATACACTAAAAAAAGTGCTTTAACACATACAACATGGAAAAAATCTTTGCCCTCTTAGAATTATTAGTGGAAATACCCAAAGGAAACATGGAAACTAACTCAAAATCATATAAGAAATGTAGTTCTCCTACTCCAACTTTTCTAACTCAAATATCATGCTAAACTATGTAAAATTTTGCTTTTAGTCATTTGTATATTTCAATAATAGGCAAAACAACATCTTAAAGTACCTTTTAGATGAGGCATTTAAAGGCCTCATCATACCCCTTTCCTAAGTGTTTTTATATCCTCAAACAAAATTCATTTATAAATCAACACTTAGGTTGGTATATTCAGACATCTCAAGGGTAAAATTCTCATCTATGGTCTAGTAACCTTGACATTCCCTCATTTCATGATGCCAGATTAAAATTTTTGAATGAATCAAGGGTCTTATACTACTATATAAAGGCATAGGGCTAATTATGAGAGGGGGATTGAACCTCATTTGAATCCACCTAAACCCAAGAATATAAATGTTAGAAATAATGGATAACACTTGGTGGTGTGACCAGCAAAGGTTGGTAGGTGATATTGGTTCTCTCTTTTTCAAATTTAGGGGTAATTATTCCCACCTTACCTAATAGGATTCTTTTGCTCTCTCAAATTAGGATTCATATAATCCTTGAAATTGACTAATGTATTCTTGTTGGTGGACTGCATATTGATGCCTAATGCTTCTCACACCCATCAATTCAAAATGTTTGACGATAATCACTTCAGAATTAGGAAAATCATATCTAATTTGCAACCCCATCATAGCCTCTCTACCCACATATCCAGTAACTTCATCCCTGTGGTGAATCTAATTGTGCATAATAGAAATAAAAGCTTTCAATTGAACATAAATGTTGGGAAAAAATGTGTAATATCCTACCACAACATAGTTATCCATAAAAACCTCATAGAGCATGTTCTTCTACTCAAGAGTACTAGACAAATAAAATTCTAAAAATTACTGGGGTGTTTCTAGGGCATGTGTTAATATTGAATATAATTTGATTAACTATCATATTAAGAACTACTTTTATAAATATAGACTATAAATACTTACTAGCTATTAGCATTGCAATATTTCTACTATGATATCACTGACTATTTTGAATTTTGCTTATAGCATTGAAAGTTCTACCTCTAATTTCTTAGTTTTCTCCTTCAAGGGTTTAAGATATTGTACCTTCTATATAAAATAGACACATCTCTTTACCCATTCCTTAATAGCAACATTATCTTAGTAAATTTGGGGGAATAATAACTATATGATTAGGGGCTACTAAGGGGTCTATTTGTACCTTTTGATATTATGACCCTTTCAGCCTATGTCTCCATATTTCATCAACATTCTCCATAGTATCCATTTTTTTTTCTTGAGCACTTTCCATAGCCAATGGTTTTTATTATCTAAGAATACCCACCATACCTCTCCTTCCTTTTGTTGTACGAAATGGTTTTTGCAAATAATTTTTATGAGGCCATGATGCCTCAAAGTTCCAGTGTCCTCCTAAAATAATTTAACCATAGCATGCAAAGAGGAACATAGAAAGAATGATAGTTCTATTCTCAATTTTAAATTTTCATTCCCATGTCGTAAACGCATCCAAATTTTCAAATGTTTCCCTAAGACTAAGTGAATTATTCATCATAAGTTAAATATCACATGACCTAGAGGGACACCATGTCCTAGGATTCTAAGATACTAGTCCTACGAATGCACTTATATATAATTGTATTATTCATTTCATACTTAGGTTCAAGGTCTGCTTCTTTCATAAATGCTTTAAAATTTTCATGCAATGGAGGTCATAAACCAAAACATTGTTCTCCTACACAAGGAATTCAAGAAACCTCACTCAGGATTTTAGGTGTTACCTTTAGCATGGCACCTATAAGTGTTGCTTTCCCATATTTAAGAAAGTTAGTAAATTCTTTTGTGAGAATGGCATAAAATCCATCAAACATCTAGAAAAACTCTAGCCATCCTATGGATTGGAGAATTTTTGCTACTTCTTCCTATTGCTACAATTTTATCATCTCCACTGGTTTGGACCTCTTTCTATTGTCACCCATTCTTTATTGAATGCATAAATAAGAATGGGGTATCACTATTATGCAATACACACTTTCCAAATATTAATTATATATTTGTAAGCTTGATGATGATCAAGTTCATCATTGTTGTTGCATGCATACAAAATATGATTGTGTTCTATAGCTTTCACCCAATATACTATTCATTCCCTTGATGGTTCTTTTTCCAATGTCTTCTCTTGAGTAACTGGGTGGTCTAGTTAATTACCCTTACTTGACTTCATTTTTGTCACTAGTGTCAAGGCAATATAGAATTTTCATTGTCTGTTGTGTGTCACATGCTTGTTGCTTACCTTTTTTCCCTCCTACCATGAGCAATCATATCGGACAATGTTCATATCCTTCACTTATTATTACTACATGGGAAAAGTCTTGCCAAATTTTCCCTCACACAATGTGATTTCCCATTCCTTGTGCCTCAAATATTTTTTTATCATTTTTGGTTAACCTATTATCATGTTTCATTCATCCTTCTCATCCTTATCATGCATGATATTGTCCATAATATTATTTCTACTTTTTTTATATTTTTTTCTACCTCAAATTTTAGCTTTTTATCTTTTATTGCATCATTATCTATCACCACCATATTTTTCATAAATGGTTTAACACATTGGAATGGCATGTCTATTGGAAAATAAAATACTTCATGTTGGAAAAAATTACAAGGGAGAAAACCACCTTAGAGAAGCCACCCATCAAAAAGAGAGATTAGGGAAACCACCCATAAAAAGAGATATCAGGGAGAATACAACCTAGATTTGGCCATAACTGAAACATTTCCCATATCTTAGATCCAAAACAAAAGATGAGAAAACTAAGATTTAAAAAAAATGCTTTCACAAAGAAAATTTAAACTAGAATAGGAGGATTTTTTCTTTAAACATCTAGTTTCTGATCCATCAATATATGGAGACCATACTCCCTCAATTTTTAGAAAAAAAATGGGAAAAAAATGAGGGAAATCCCCCCATGAGGGAATTCCCCCTTAGGTTCACAAGGCATGGAAATCCTGCTCTGATATCATGTTGGAAAATAAAATACTTCATATTTATTCTATTGAAAGGACCTTGCTTAAATAACAAGTGCATACAATTTGATCCATTGGATCATAACTAACTGAGTTGATCTCAGCCACACAAATTATCCTAGTAACAACTTAGGATATAATATACTCTAATAGTGTCCATACCCCCTTTCTAATTGGAAGCACATCCTCACATGGAGATATTTGCAATGCAAGTGCCTTTCGATTGCCTAATCAAGAGCTTTATTCTTATATCATTATTTTTATAGATTTTTTAGAGAGCCTCAACTATGTCATAGCTAAGGGAATAGGCATCAAAATATTTGATCTCTTAAATTTTCAACCATTACCATAAGGTTTCCTCAATCTATAATTGCTCTATTGTTCTTGTGAGAAGACATATGGGAGTGTACAAAGCATAATCTAGTTATAATACTCAGATAAACAAGAAATAAAGGGAATACATACATTATTGATTCATATTATAACTTTTTTTCCTTTTGGTGAACTTAGAAGAGCTCTTTCTAATGCAATTTATGGTTGTGAATGTACTAAAATAGATATAAATAAATTAAGGCATGCAAAAATATATAAAAAAAATTCCAATAGAAGAGACCGCCATTTTTGGTTTTCAACCATCTCCTACCGTGGTTGTGTCCTAGAAGGATTTTCAAAACCAAGTAAATATTTCCAAGTTGTGTATGCAAAAAATTGGTTTTCATACATAACTTGACCTAGTAGTGCCCATGAATGAGTTATTTTTTTATCGGTTAAAAAATTTAGATTAAAAACGGGTTTTAACAGGAATCCCAAAAACTGATTACAAAATAGCTTTGATAGCCCGAAGTACCCAAAAATATTGAAGTAGGAAACATTCTGAGGATAAAACAAATCAACATAGCAAGTCTCAAGAGGCCATCCTTAATACAAAATATAGAAGAGGATATCCTTATTCAACACCAAAACAGAGTAGCAAGCATGAACAACTAGAGAAAAGATGAAACTAGGACCTAAAACAGGCAGGCCAGAAGCAACTAGGCTCCTTCCTTGAGCTCAGCACCAACATATTGATTTTCCACATTAGAATTTTCTGCCACTGTGCCAATAGCAGTACCAAGTTCATCCTCGGGAACACCAAGATCAACATAAGCATTGACATTTATAGCAGGAACACTACATTTACCATCAACAAAGGACTTCCTAAAAAAATGTAGATGAAGAGCATTATGAAGGTCAACAAGTTGAGTGATACAATTTGAGATGGAGTTAATGATAAACATCTACATGCACTTATTAGGGGAGTCCTTCTCATCATCCTTAGAATAAATAACCAAAGACTCCTTTTGTTGAGCCAATTTATTAAGGCAAAGTGAGGAACGCATAGGTTTTTGCATAGATTCAAGCTCAGGTTCAGGAGAAGCACTCTGAGGTATCTTTCTTAGGATACTAACATTCTCAATTATTTTTTGTTTCTTAGTAGATATCCTAGGGTTACCAAAATACTGAGGATTCATTTGAGACAATCTAGGTTTGATAGGGCTTGGCCTAGGTTTAGGATCTAGAGACATAGAGATGCTTTGAGGGCAATGCAACAACCAATGCTTATACAACACAATAAAAATCCCATGATGGGTTGTTAACTCGAACCCTTTTTTATCCCTACAGTGCTTAATTGTGTAATTCATAGAGTTAAACAAGAATTGTAGAATATTGACCTGATTGAAATCTTAGAAATGGTTATAAAAGACAAAATGAAAGTTGCAGAGGGGCTTATCTGGGTCATCAACAGTAATAAATTCCATAATCAGCTTCAAGACACTTCCCCATGAAAACGGTAGCTCATCATGACGCATCCCCAGGTGGGCTTTACTACAAATTTCTTTGTCTTTCACATCCTTTAATTTTGCATCCCAATGGTGCTTCTCTCTCTTGATGGACCTTCCCTAAGGATGTTTTCCTAGTTAATTCAACCAGGAGCTTGATATCCATAACATAGGTCTTATCACAAATGGTAACATGACCATTATCCTAGGTTTCCATGAAAGCAACAGTAATTTTAGGGTCTTCTCCCTCAAAATTTTTAAAGAAAGGGAGGTACCCCTTAGCAGCAAGGATACCTTTAGTAATGCTATCCATGGAAATCTTAGATGGCTCAAAAAAACTTGCCATGATGAAACAAAAAAAAAACCAAGGTCTTCTTAGCAAGAAAATATTCGTTAGACAATGATGGAAAAATGCCAAAAAAAGTAGGTATAATAAGGGATGACTATAAAGGCCAGCTCAAACAAAACCCAATGGCCAAATAAAAGAGCGTGTTGAATGGGAAGGAGGTTTGAGGGTCTGCATAGAATGAGATTATCATTATGAAAAAAGTAAATGAAGGCAATTGAAGGAATCATGTGGACATCCCAAATCATCCACATAGAAAATATAAAAATTGAAATACAAGAGAAGGAAGGTGGGATGAGAACAACATGGATAGAGGTGATACAGACTTGAAAAAGGAGGATGAGCAAAATAAGGCATGAGGTGGTGCAAAAATGGAAATGGGAGGAGAGGGAGCAGAAGACGAAGGGGTAAAGAAAATAAAAATGAGAAGGAAAAATAGTTTTAAAGCCTAAAAAAGGGGAATCTCGACACCCAAAAGAGATAATATCTCAAACAAAAATAAATACAAGACCCAAGGAAACATGAAATATATCTTTGAGACAAAATTGAATTAAGAGAAATCTAGCCATTTTGAATACGGTTGACTTGCTCTGCCTCGGCAACAGAGTTACAAGATGTCAAAAAATATTGATTCGTGACCTGGACCAACTCAAAAGGAAAAGCAGAAGTCCACATCATAAAATAAGAGGATTGAGTCCCAATGTTTTCTAGAACATCAACAACATTGTTGCAGTCCTAGAAAGTATGTTGGAATATGATATCTTGGAAGGATCGGCTAAGAATTTTAGACTCGTCAATGATATTTCTAATATTCCATGAGGGCACTTTTGATTTTTTTAAATAATTGATAAGGTGATGGAATCACCTTACACCAATAGCTTACCAACATAATATTTGGATAGGGTCAGGCCATGCCACATAGCGCACACCTCAAAAACCTGATTTGATTGAATTCTTAGAAACTCAACAAATGTGAGGGCAACCCTGCCTAAACTATCTCTGAGAATACCACTAGCACTTGCTCTCCTAGGGTTACCCTTTTCCACACCATCAAAATTTAATTTAACCCAACCTAGAGGAGGAGGGATCCAGATGGAAAGAGCTCTGTTGTTGAAATATCGAGATTGGGAAATATCAATGATGGGAAGAATAGGAGACTCCCCCAATGACAGTTTAAACTAAGAAGTAGGGCTAGAAGGGAGAGGACAAAGGGTGGCATTTTTAGTGGCAAAAGATAGAATATTGTTAAAAACAAAATCAGGTTCTTGCAAAGTATTTGAGAAAACATGACGGTTTCTTTCCAACCAAATCTGCCACAAAAAATGAAGAAGACAAAAATGCCATAAATATTTAAGCCTGAGATTTCCAAAAGGATTGGGCCATTGATAAAAATCTTGAGGATAGAGCAAAGGAAAGCCCAAGAAATATGAAATAAAGCTAGAATCTTATTGAGGACAATAGAATAATAAGGGTAGGCAAGGAATATGTGGTGAGTGGATTCACAATTAAAAATACACATGAAATATCTATTGACTAAATGGAGACCTCTTTTCAATGGATTGTCAATAGTGAGGATATTTTCTTGAATAGCCACCCAAGAAAACATGGAAAATTTAGGAATTAGATGTTTATGCCAAACAATACTAAAGGGAAGTAGAGGTTCAACATGAGGCATAAGAATTTTATAAGAAGACTTGATAGAAAAATCACCATTTTTAGTATCTTCCCAGAAAATCTTATCTTGAGGATTCGCAAAAGGAATAATTGAAGAATTAAGGATGGCCTGCAATTCTATTGATTCCACAGGGTAGTCATGACAATATATAACTCTCCAAATTTTCCTATTTTCCTATGAATGGATGAAATTGGACACCTTTGAACCAAAATCAACATCAGTATAATCTTTAAGGATAGCAAGATGGGGATTATTTATCAATGGTTGGCTAAGAATCCACTTATCATTCCATAAATCAATTTGCTACCCATTTCCTAATCACCATATGAGGCCTTGAAACACAAGATATTTGGTATGAAGAATCAATTTCCAGAAACAAAATCCTCTTGGATGAGGAATAGCATTAAAAAACTTAGAGTTTTACAGATACTTATGGCCCATGAATGAGTTTTCATTACTAGGATTCTCTTCTTTTTTTTCAATGAACAAAAAATTTCAATTGATAACTTGGTTGGAATAGGAGGTTTTCCCAACCACATACATATCTTATTATGACTTAAATTGAGCTACAAATTCTTCTTAAGTAATTGGATTGTTAACCAACATGTGTATTTTCAATCCATCAATAGGTTGTAAATGAACTACACCATTGTCAAAACTTTATTCTATCTAATATGGACCTAACCAACATGTGGAAATTTTACCTTTAAAATCATGGTAGTGAGAGTCAAATAGAAGTGCCTAGTCACTTGGTTAAAACTAATTATTTTTTATATGTTGATTATGTCATTTTTATCATTATTGTTGGATGAGATCTATCTTTTGGAGAGCTTCAAGTCTACATTCATCTAACCGACTCAATTGTATCACTCTAATTATGCATGTGTTAGGTCAATCCCCACTTCTAAGTTATACACTATGTTTGAAGCTCAAATTTGATATGAAAGATGGGTTTCTTACCAAACACATTTTCATATGGGTTGAAACATATTGTGGAATTCCATGTGGTATTATATGTCCATACTAGTTCATTCAATTTATTACCCTAATCTCATTGATGTGTGGCTATTATTTTTGTCAAAATATTTTCCAACCTACAATCGGTAACCTCCACCTATCCATAGGATTTGGTATGATAGGGAAAAAAATTACGCTTCACTTGGTTCTCCATAAATTATTTGATTACCTTGGATGTTGTAGAATCAAAAGGCTACATCACAGAACAAGGCAACCAAATTTTCCAAGAAATGGCTAAGTGTTGAAGAAGAGTCCCAAAACCATGGTCAAAGGACAATCAATGCCATTCAACATGAATAAGAGCATAGACATAGGAGTTAGTCCAAAAACCATGTTCAATTTTTTCAAAAGGATGCTAATGTGGGAACAAAATATGGCCATGGGATTTTTCCTCAAAACCATGATTTTTCCTGAATCCGTGGTTAGATTGGTCAAACTTTGGTTTTTTTAAGTTTTGATCATGGCTTTGAGATTTCCTTTATAAAGAGTGTGATAAAAGGATGGATGCATGCTTAAATTAAGAGGAGCACAACCACATATGTAAGGCACTCAAAACCATAATTTTTCCTTGAAGGCCTAGATTCATTTCCCCTAAACCAATTCAAGAAGATACAACTAGAGGCCATTTATTCTAAGCAAGTTGTAGAGATTCGAACTCCATCTAAAAATCCTTGTAATGCTCATAATAATTACCAATGTAAAAAACTATAAATAGAGGTCGAACCCTCACTTTAAAGGGTTAGATCTGAAGTGTTTGCTTACATTGTTGTAACCTTTTCTCATAATCAATTAAATAAGCATTACTTGGGATGTTTACATTTAATTTGTGATCTTCTTCATTATCTGGTATTAATATTATGAATTCATTTATGTTAATGCTATTGGGATAGTCTATTCTATTGATAATGGATTGCTAGCTTAGGGAAATTGGAATGATTTATACTATGAATGTATGGTTCTAGGAATTCATTTATGCTAGTCTAAGTATTGGTTTATTCTATTGATATTGGATTACTAGTATCTTATATGTTTTGAATAGTTCATGTGGTATGCTATGATATTTAATTGTAAAGAGCACATATTATGAATGTTGTTAATCCCAATGGTTTTCTTATATCTGATTTATGAGAGGTTATTGGTAAAAGCCTATGTTGTTAGCTTCATTCATCCATTTTATATTTCATATTTCCTTACCCTTTCTCATCTCTATCCCTAACATCTTATCATTTTATTTTGAGTTCAAAAAAGTCAATGCTCAATAGGTTGACAAGGAACCAGTCTACTCTAGAGGTTGAGTCAAAGTAATTTGATTCGTCCAATATTTGGTTTGGGTTGTAACTAGTGGGTGTTCACCTTTAAGACTAATATTTATATAATAGTTATAGTGCATTGTTATCTAGGTGTCAATCCAAACCACAGTAATTTTTTGCATGCTTGGTGGGACCTTTCATAAGATTTTGTTTCCAAAGGAATAAAGGTTTAGTGAATTGCCTTGACCTCATAAAGTGGAGAAAATAAATTCACTTGGTGACTCCCTAAGTACAAGAACATAGAAGCGCTTGTTTATCATCATTATATTTCATGTTTACCAGGTTGACTGCAAAAAATAACCAAGAACTAGTACCTTTATTTGAGCTTTTTTCAAGAAATACTAGGCATTCAAGATATCCTTATTCTAAGTCTACTTTTGAGGATATTGAGTCAACACCAACTTGTTTAGCATCCCCTAAATTAGATTCACCAAATAATCTAGTTACAATGGCTCAAGATCAAGATGTTGGTCAACAAGAATTTCCTAATTGGAATACTTTGGGTCCTTTAGATCTCCTACACATGAATATTATTCCCTAAACCACACTAAAAGCTATACCTACATATGATGGTTCTAGTAAAACCCCCTATGAACATTGTCAGGATGTTTTATCATTATCATCTATCCATAATATCATAAATTAATATGTTATTATTAAACCTATAACATTATATTTTAGAGGTAAAGTTATGCACTGGTTTAGAACCCTCAAAGACAATATCATTCATTCATGGGTCAATTTTGTAGGTCCTTTTGTTAAATAATTTAATGAGTTTGTAGATCCTTTCTCACTTATAACTCAATTTATTATCATCCAAATATATCCTCAAGAGTTTGTCTCTAATATTAATCTAAGGTTTAGTAGAACATAGAAAAGAATTCCCCATGAGTTTAGACCAGCATCTCCCCTTGCCTATATGTATTATATAGAGCTTGTGGTCCAAGTTTAGGCTTGCAAACCAAAAAATCAAGGGTAACCTCTTTCCCATAAGTTTATAAAATGGCTATTCATGTAGAAAATATTTTAATTTTATTGGGTAAATTACCTCCCAAGCTTGTTATGCTTTACCACCTTGAAATCATTCAACAACCTCCTCAATAAAAGGCAACATCATTTCTCCCTATGGATATTCCACCATTGTCAACCCATTTATCTTTAGTGGCTCCAATACCTCCTCCCTAACTACCATCTACTTTGGTAACTTTTCCTCCTCTTCCAGTTTAATAACCTCAAGAATCACCCTTATTGCTTGACATTTATAATACCCTAAAAATAATTAATAACAAGGTAAATGATATAGATAAGGGAGAGAAATAGAGAGGTATCAACATAGGAGATTTCCATATACCAATAGGGATCAAAGTCTTGGTAAAAGTAGCAATACAAGGCCTAAGATTAAAATTAATCATGAGGATCATGATATAGCTCTTGAAACTAATGGATACACTTGGTGTCTTATGTGCAATGATCCTCATAGAATTGATAATTATGTCATGTATCAAAATCAAGTATAACAAGTTTTAGATAAAGGAGAAAGCATCCAAAAGGGAAGATTCAATATGCTTTGGGAGCCTAAAAAATAGTAGTTGGACAAGATTCCTCAAAGGAAGAGGTGGTCTCTATATTGACAAGGTCAGGAAAGAAACCTGTAGACACCTAAAACATGTCATTTTGAGAATATTACCTATATGGACACCTTTTTAGGCCATATGACCCATATGGGGTAGCATTAGGGCTTAAAAGTGATTTTTATCACTTCAGTAAGAAGTATTTATCCTTTTCATACTAGACCATCATACCTAGGAGTGGCCTCCAAAGGTTTTTGTACCCTGTGATGGCTAGCAGTCATGGTTGCTCTACCCTATGATGACTGTACTTGTAACAAGTTCAAAACCAGCACCATAGGTAGAAATAGTTTGAATGACCATCCAAGATCAAAGGAATTTTCAAATAGTTATGGTAAGCTTCCAGAATGGTTTGTTTCCCTACTTGATCCTAACAACTTATTGGCTTCTCCATTGGGGAAATATATAAGAAGGTGCCTTTCCTTCATTCAAAACACTAGCCATTTCACATAATGAAGTGTTGCCAAATTATATAGAGTCTTATGCAATGAAGTTTTTTCGATTTATGTAATAGAGAGAACATACTCTCATAAGCAATGGAGTGCTACCCAAATCCATCCATGGAGTTTGCAATTGCATAAATAGAGTCCTTTAGAGTTTGAATATCAAATTCAACCATTTTTCACCATCAATCATCCTGAATTTGATCCAATTTTTATGATTTAATTGTGCTTCAAAGAGCACAACCCTTGAACATAAATTTAGAAAACCAACCTAGGCAATTTCTCACATCAATCATGAATAAATAGATCACTATTTAGTGATTACTTCATCCCAAAGCAACCCGTAGGTACAACCATCATACCCCATGATGGATAGTAGAATTAACTACTTTACCCCATGATGGCCTCTCGGTGATATCTACTTTTCTATGTTTTCTTAGTTACAATAGCTTTATAAAGCATTTATTTTGATTGCTAACATAGTTTAGTACAATTTTAATGCATTTCTTTATCATTTTCAGCATCTTTCTTTCAATTGCTTACTATGGAAATGGACCTCATCATGAGAGTTTACCCATTTTATATTAACATCTTGTACATTTTCTTATGTGTAGGTTTCAAATATTAGTAGGAGCTATTCAACACAAATATTCTTTAATATTTATCTCACCGTGTAGATATCATAAAGAAACCCTTCTATAATCAGTTTTGAGAGCACAAATACTCTATGGGATACACCTACTTTTGGGTTTTATATTGTAATTTGTATCAAATTGGTATCTATCCCTAAGAGGGATATATTTTTAACCACATTTTAAAGGAAAATTTAAAATATTAATGAGAAGGAAACTATTTTCTTCATTCTTTTATCTCAATATGGTTACATGATTTGTATTTGTCAATTTGATTTCATAATTATTTAGGTGTATAGTTTTTTGCTACTCTATGGTGGTGATCACAGTGTGACTTTATCTAAAATTTTATAATCTATCAAATATTACCTATGCTTTTATTTTTATTGAAGTGCAGGTACCACAACTCTCAGTCGGAATGGCTTGTAGGATCCATCATCCTACCCTGTGATGTCTAGTAGAGCCTACCACTCAACCCTATGATGACCTTTGAATAGAGTTTATAAGTCAAAGAGGCATCAACTTCATCGAATGTAGGCTTCTCTTGTGAGTGTTTCTACACTAAATTTTACTATTTTCATAGAAAAATATAGTATTTCATGTTTGAATAGAGAAATTTAGAATAATTTCTAGATTTGAAGCTTTCTACCTATGATCGCTTCTAAGTATAGTGGCCTCTGCTACTAGCTTCTATTGGGTAAAGCGAACCATATTTCTAACCACTTTTGTGTCATATGGCCTCTGTTGTAGGTTGTATTACACATAGATGACCTCTATTTTTCTGTCTATTTGGGTTTGCATAATTTTTTTTGTCTAAAGGCTTACATCATTTAGGGTTTGCATTTTCAAATTTTTTGAAACTGAAATGTTCTCATTTAGAAATTTGGAAAATTGAAATGTATTTTATGCATTAGAAAAAGTCATTGATTTCTCTATGTTGCATTTTTATTTTTGCATAAAATAAAAAGAACCCACACACACCACATATCATATTAAACATCAATGAGTTGGAATTCACACCCAATTTTTGATCAATACTAATAATGGTGGCCTTCATCACCGCCTCGTTGGCTTGCGTGTGGTTCTTCACACCCTATTTTGGCCAAATCCAGTCCAAGAACCATCATAACCAAGGAATATAACATGTATCTCTCTTCAAGGAGGTATATCATTGACTGAGGTGAACTGGGTGAGGACTAGTAGGACTTGGACTCCCTCACCAAATTTGTACTTCATCACCAAATATCGGTGGGTTTCACATCCTGGATTTCATCACTAGGCCTATGTGTGTGAGGATATAGGTGAAATACATTTAACTAAGTATTTCATCAATAAAATCAAAACTCAAACAAGAGAAAATAGTAAAACAATAAATCCAAACACACAAGATAGTTTAGGAATCACAAATAATATTTAAATGAGATAATAATTTTTATACTTTGTCTATTTCCTTTCTAGTTTACTTAATCAACACAACATGATAAAAATGCATAGCCAAGTTCAACCATGAGTTGGTGAAGCAAAAAACTTACGAAGAGGTCTTGAACGCCTCCACTATAGTCTTGAGGATATCATAATTCCTGTATGATACCCTGGTAGTCATCGTGAATCTAACACCTCATATAGGAGATTAGAACACCAAAGTATTTATACTAGGAGAACACAAATGGGTTATTCATATGATCAAGTGGATAATTTTGTTAGTCAATGCCAACCTTAGACTACTACCAATCATAGTCGATCTATCAAAAGGCCTAGTAGAGAAATTCACATTCCCTCTATGTTGTGGTCTTCATCATCCTAAAATCTCATCCAAATCACACTGCCTCAACTAGTGATCACAATCAAAACTGGATCTACGTGAAGTTCGCATACACCATTAGCCAAAATGACCATGAGTGAATTAATACAACAATCCTCCAAACATCAGGAAGCTCTCAAGAAGATTTTGAGTTTAATTTAATTGCAACCCCATGATCTTGATGCTTTCACAAAATTCATGGGATATATACAAATGTATAAAGATCCTATGATAACTTTTCAGGACCATGAGATAAAAACTATGTCCAAAAATATACCTGATCCTCCTTGGCACATCATTGCATGCATCAACAGGATCCCTTATAAATGAGTATTGATCAACATGGGCTTCACAATAAATATTATTACCACAAATGCACTAAAGTATATCAACATATTACCTTCACACATTATAGCATCTACATTCACCTTGCAAGCATTTAATTATGTTGTATCTCCCATGATTTGCACAATAGTCCTCCCCATTCAAGTTGGAAAAAATATCGTACCTACATTGTGCTATGTCTTGGAGGGTTCAAGATAGTACAACATACTACTTGGAAGGCCATGGATGAGAGCCATGGAGTGTGTACCATTTATAGTCCATCAACATATCAAATATATACATGAAGGTAAGGTCCATGTGGTTCATACTGACCTAGACCCTTTTAAGTATTACAATAAGGTGGATCATTTATAGGAGACTATTCTATAACCTATGCACCTGGAAAGCAAGCTCAATGAATTTATATAAAGTCCAAATTTAACCCTATGATTCACCATGGAACTAACTCCACCACTGCCATTACCATCAGTTTCTCCTATTAGTACTCCTTCATCCTTAATTTATCCAAGCAAGGATAATTCAACTAAGCCAACCACATAGATTCCCATAGTCATATCAAACATATCAATAGAGGACCTCACCACTCCTACCAATAAGAAATAACCCATGTTTGTTATGGATGAGTTAGATCATATCATACCATCTTCATCCACCACATCATAGGTCATGGTTCACTCAACTAGTATCAAACTTAGAGAGTACATAGTAGAAAACATTATGTTTACACCTATCATTGAGTCCATCAAGGACTTAGGTCAACCTTTTGTTAAGTCACCACCCATCGATACCATCCTTGATTCTTTACCTAAACATAAGGGACAAGAAGATCACCCTAGACAAGTTGATGAGATATCCATGACTTGTTTAAATGCCAATACATCTTCTCATGAGTTTGTGGGAGTGGTCAATGTTATGACAGGGAACCAGGTTTCTCTAAATCAATCCACACAATTGGTAGCCCCATTAAACATTACCTCTACATCAAAAGTGTTACCACCACAGAAACTAGTCACACATAGTTCAGTTCACATAACATATTCACAAGAGCAAGAATAAGTGTATCCTTTATGCCAAGATGGGGGTACTCAAGTTGTTAAAATTGAGCACTCCAAAATAAAACAAGAGTAGAAATTAAGTTAAAAGCAAGAGCATGTGGACACACTCACTAAATAGGATCATTGTGACACATCCACATCATCTCCAATAATAAATACTTGTGATTCACATCTACCTAAGGGTCCTCTAGAACCCACACTCATTATGCCTACATCATCTACAAATTACCATCCAAATCCATCAACAACTATTAAATCATCACCCTCATTACTCTTACAACATATTCTATATCGCCTAGACAAATTTGAGATACAAATGGGGCATAAAAATTATTGGGATCTGAATTAACATTAAGTAAAACTTGATATTGTGACTATCTATCTTCCAAATTTCTAATTAGACTTGCACCCGCTAGTCACAACTCAGAACTCAACATTGGATGGACTAAAGATTGCTCTAGCCCAACGTATAGAGTAGGTCGGGTCCTTGTCAACTGATAGGGTGTTGCCTCAATTAAGCTCAGTAATTGTTTAAGATATGGGGTTAGAAAAGGGTATAGGGTTAAGGAATTATGAGTAAAAAAATTACCAGATAGATCTAACATCATAGGCATTCATAGGGAAATACTTTTAGCAAATAATTTCTAGTGTCGCACACTCAAGATTAACAACACCCAAAAATAGAGTAATATTCATACAATAAACACAATCAGAGATATAATTCAAGAAGTAATTTCAATATCCACAATACTAATAACCCAAATTAGTAGAATAGATCAGTATCTATATTTAATAGAAATAAACTTCTTGTAAGCATAGATTTAACCATGAAAATATTTCAATTGCTTTACAACTAGTAATCCAATATCAGTGGAATGAACTAACCATAGTAGCATTAGTAAAAATATTATTCACAAATTGAATATATCAATATAAATATTGAAGACAATAGTTCTCGAGTCAAAAATCCAAGTAATGCTCATTCTATTAATTTGCAAAAGATGTTACACAGTAGGGCAAGCAAACACTCTAGAGCCAACCTTGAAAATTGAGTGTTCGACCTCTATATATAGTTTTTACATTGAAAGAAGGAGATGTAACATTAAAAATATAAAGCCATGATAGATCAACAAAATTTTATGGTGGCATCATTTCATTTGCCTTTGAAGTCCATGAAATCCACTCTATATTGCATGCCATGGTAGCTCAGCTCTACAACTTGCTAGTTCTATAATGATAGTTAGACTTTAGGCCATTAGAAATAAAATCTAAGCCATTTATATTTCTTGGGGACTTCATCTAGCTATGTATTTTCAATTGCCTAATTTTTTGGTTCTTGGATTCATGGATGCTTCACTTGCTTTCTCGAACCAACTGGTTCTCATTTGCCAAGAATTTACTTTTGTATATTTGAGAAAATGTCAGCATGATCTCGATCATTGATTCATTTGTGGTTGGTTGCAATTAAATAGTAGTAATTATTTAAATATGAGTGGTGTAGAACAAGTATCTAGGTCAATATTTTAAAATACTTCTCACTTGCTTTGATTTTTTTGACCAACAACATGGAGCACATCTAAAAATGCACTATGTTTTGAGTGGAAAGAAGCATGTAACAAGGATGCTTGATTTTTTTCTCAAAAATATTTAATTCACTTTCATGTCCATGGAATAGAACATATTATTCTTAGCTTGCTCCTTAAAATATGCTTCATCAAATTTTTATCAAGGTTGGCGATGGTATAGAGCCGTGCTTTGAGCTGCTCAAGAAATATTGTAAAATAATGTTTTGAGGAACTTTGCATTGTGCCACTACCTTGTGCTATATTTTGGATATTTTGGTCTCTTCAACAAGCAATGTGGAGCATGTGTTATGATACAATCTAAAATTAACATGGACCTCATTGGCATGGAACACATAAAAACTTAGTTGTTTATCTGTGAATTGGACCGCTCATCGGAGAATGCTGACATCAACTTTAACTCCATTTGACAGTGGCATGGAACATGTCATAGGGCCACTATGAAATACACTAAGTGTGAATCAAATAGGAGAATCTCTTCTTACTTTATCAAATATATCGTATGTCACTCGTTTGAAGTGATAGTAGTGTAAATTTAGATACTCCATGTGGCGGGCGGCGCGGGCGGGGGGGGCCGCGCGGCGGGCGGGCGCCGGGGCCCCCGCGCCCCCCCCGCGCGGGGCCGCCCCGCGCCCCCGCCGGGGGCCGGGGCGCCGGGGGCCCCCCCGCCGGGCGGCGGGGCGGGGGGGCGGGGGGGGGGGGCGGGGCCCCCCCCCGGGCCCCCGGGCGCGGGCCGGGGCGGGGGGGGGGGGGGGGGCCGCCCCCCCCCCGCGGCCGGCGCCGGCGGGGCGGGGGCGGGGGGGCGGGGGGGGGGCGCGGCGGGGGGCCCCCCCCCCGGCGCGGGCGCGGGGGGGCGGGGGGGCCCCCGAGCGGGGGGGGGGGGGGGGGGGGGGGGGCGGGGGGGGGGCGGGGGGGGGGGGGGGGGGGGGGCGGTAGGGCCAGCAACATGGAACATCCTGCATTGTGTCATTGGGAAATACATTTAATGTCAAGTGGATAGGAGCATCTTCATGCCCTAGAAAATATTTTCAAAATTTTTCTAAGGATGTGGCCATTTTGGGCCTACATTTTGGTGCCTCCCAAGTGGATTTGCTTATAAAACCAACAAACTCAGAGTCTTATCCATTGGGCATTAGGAGTCAAAAAATACAAATCTTTGAGCAATGCTTCATAGAATAATTTCTATATGACCATTACCCTCTAGAAAATTTGTGAAGCCACCCAAAGGATAATGGTTAACATGGATATCATACTAGAAATAATGATATTCACCACTCCTTCCAACTAAAAATTGCTCAATTATAAAGCATAAAATACAGCTATGTTCTCCCTTATAAGCCCAATTGAAATGATAAAAATATATTTATGAAAACTTAATTTTCTACTCTTTGGATTCATGCTTTTATTATTGTCTTCTAATGATGTCAGGATAAAAAAAAATACACAACACTTTTACATGAATAAAAAAATGTTTCAAAATAGGAAACTCTACACTTATGACTCTTGAGGGTCTTCAACAACTCTATTTGATTTTTTCCCTTCCTTTTGAACTTATTCCTCACCATTAAATTCTTGCTCTTGGTCAACCTCCTCTTCTTCTAGTGAGTCTTTCTACTTATATTTTTGCTTAGCATCGGTTCCAAATAGTTGAATCATCAGCTTAAGAGTTTACAAATCTTGGCTTCAAATTGCTTCAGAAGGGTTAGAAGTCTCCTTAAGATATTTATGAATAAAATCCAAATCAAAGGTAACCTCATAGTTTGTGGAGTTTACCTTGCTCACTAGGTCCTCCATCAAATATATGAGCCTGGTTAAATCAATTATCATCTGAGAGACCTATTCTTGATCAATTGGCTCTTTCCAAGAATCAACCTTAGATTCATCTTGGATGCTTGAAGTTGTGTTCTTCTTGATCTCCTCTTCTAATAATAGAGTATTATTCTCAATCCAGAGTCCTCGAAAGCCATATTGAGTCATTTCTTGGTTGACATCTACCACATCTCAAATTGTGTTTTCCACTTTGTCATATAATAACCAAGCCTTCTGGAGCAATCTATTCTTCTTGACCACAACTCTAGCAGCCAATCTAGAAATGTTCTATTCCTTGTTGGGAATCAATTTAATAGCCTTATTAGGTCTATTATCATATAGTTTATATATTTGTTCTGCTAGAATGACCATGGGTTGCAGCTCCTTATATATTTTGTATCAAATGGCTAGAATCATCCATATAATCTATTATAGGTTGTAGTTTAGAGCATTTCTCCAAGACTTCAAACCAAAGCTATTTTATTACCTTCTTCACTCCTGCTTTTGAGAAGCCTGAGGACTTGGATTTTTCAATCTAAAGCTGATGCTTCAAGTCTTGTATTTCCTTGGCCTATTTTTCATTTTTCTTTTTTTCTCCTCAACTTGGTATTTAAGTTTAATGGCCTCCTGATATTTACTTTACCAGATTTTAAATTCATTCCTGATAGCCTTTTCTAACTATTATTGGTTGCTAATAGTTTTATCCAACTTCTTTATTTTTTGCTCTAACTTACCAAATTTCTCCTTGTAGATATCAATTTTGACATATAAAGTCTCTAGGTGATATTTTTCTATGACCATATCATATTCAACTGGTAATAGCTCAATATATTCAGTATACTCCTCTAGATGATAATCTTGTATAGTCATCTCTGCTTTAGGCTTGCTCACCAAAAGGATAATAGATCTGGATGTTCTTTACCTTGTGACTAGATCAACATACATTGTGCTCCTCTTCATAGCCATTATTTTTTAAGGCTTGGACAACTTATTGTTGGCAATTTTGGGTACCTTGGGTACATTGCATTTGCTCAAGTGAATAAGTTGTCATTGATGTCAAGAAGCTGTTGAAGGAATTTGATTTGATGTAAAATAATTTGTTTTGATGAAGGTTCGGCATGACAGGTTCGAAAGAAAGCAAGTTAGAAAAGTGTCACGATATCGCGACATGTCACAGTTTCGTGACTCAAAGAGGAGAGAGAATGTTCGAGTCAGAAGTGTCACGATTTCGTGACATATTGCAAGGAAGGTTGAACGGACAGAAAAGTGTCGCGATTTCGTGACATGTTGTAGGAGAGAGAGTCCAAAAGAAAAAATGTCACGATTTCGTGACATAATGCAGGAGAGAGAGTCCGGGAGAAAAAGTGTCGTGATATCACGACATGTCGGGTTTTCGTGACCCGAAGAAAAGAAAAGCGCTAAGGAGAAAAAGTGTCACGATTTCGTGACAAGTCAGAAGACAAAGTGGAAGCAAGATAAAGTGTCACGATTTCGTGACATGCTGTAGATGAAAATGTTCCAAGTAAGAATTGTCACGATTTCGTGACATGCAGCAAAGGGAAGAGTCTGAAATGAGAAGCATCACGATTTCATGACAGGTTGCAGAGAAGTCATATGGAAGCTGAAAGCGTCGCGATTTCGTGACAAGCTGCAAAGAAAACATACGGAAGCTAGAAGTGTCACGATTTCATGACAAATTCAAGGAGGAAGAGCTCAAAGGCGAAAGCATCATAATTTCATGACATGTTCCATTTTTGCTAGTGCAAGTAGACAAGAGTGCAAGGAAGAGAAAGTGTCACGATTTCGTGACAGATTGAGATGGCAACGTTCGGTTGGAGAAAGTGTCACGATTTCATGATAGAAATAGAATGCAGGTCTTCTATAGGAGAAGTGTCATGATTTCATGACAAAAGTAGAGAGGAAGGCTATGAAGACATAAGTGTCACGATTTCATGACAAAAGCAGAAAGGAGGTCGACGAAGGGAGAAGTGTCACGATATCATGACAAAAGCAAAGTTGATGTTGACTAAGTCAGAAGTGTCATGATATCACGACAAGAACGTGGTTGAAGTCAACAAAGGCTGAAGTGTCGCGATATCATGACAAAAGGCAAAAGAAAGTGTACGGTTGCAAAGGTGTCACGATATCGCGACATGTTGTAGTTTCGTGGCAGAAGCTACAGAAGAGTTGCAGAGGCAGTGAGGCCGACAAAGTTAAATTTGGGCCGACGAAGATTAGGGTTTGTAGCCGACGTAGTTTAGGGTTGTGCAACCGACTAAGATCAAGGTTTTGATCTTGAAAGTGTTAGTATAAAAGGAGGGCTGTTTGGAGAGTTGTGAAGTGATCGAATGCATTGTTGAAGTGCGAAGTTCGAAGATAGTGCGCAAGTTAAGTCCGCGGTGCACAGAGAGCGAGTCGTGCCAAATCGAGCTAAGTGCGAAGCAGAGCGCACAGAGAGCAGAAAAGCACAAAGCTATTGGGTGCATCATTTCTGCGACGTTCGGAGATAGTGCGTAGGCCTTGATGGTTTTGGACAAATCATTGAGAGGGATTGTTGGACAGATTTGAGCAAGCTTTTGTTGAGCTTGTGGAGCAGTTTGGGCAGGTTCTAGTGAGAACTTGCAAAGCAGATCTGAGACAAGTCTTGGTGAAGACTTGGGTGAAGATCAAGCAAGCTTTAGTGGAAGCTTGTGAACAACTTCTGTGAACCAGATTTGAGGACCAGTTGAGGACAGATATTGGTGCAGTTTCGAGGACATTTGTGCCAGACCGAAGGACTGTGTTTGGTGCAGATCAAAGAAAGAGGATGAGGACATTTGTGCCAGACCGAAGGACTGTGTTTGGTGCAGATCAGAGAAAGAGAACGAGGACATTTGTGCTAAACCGAAGGACTATGTTTAGTGCAAATTCGAGGACCAATTTTGGAGGTGATAGAGTTGAGGACAGAGGTCTCCAGCCAGAGCAGGGAGGACAGGTGTCTTCTATGGATAGAGTTCCATTTGCTAAGGGCAGCAGAGGCAGAGGTCTTCTAGAGGATCACCAGCCAGAGCAGAGCTAGGGGATTGGTGTCTCCTGTGGGTTGGTGCCCACGAACTCGAGATTAGGGGATTGGTGTCTCCTTTGGGTTGGTGCCCATAAACATTGTAATCGGGAAAGGTATTCCCAGAATTTTGATTGATAAAATTTAGTGAAAGATTTTATCCGTGGACGTAGCCCAGCCATTCTGGGTGAACCACGTTAAAATTGTTGTCACTTTGTGGATGTTTTTATGCATTGCTTTGATATTGCTATGGGTATATTGCTTTACTATTTTGTAATATAAAGGAAAAAGTAAAAAGAGGTCTTATACTATTCACCCCCCTCTCAGTATAAGCTTGTGTTCTTCAATTGGTATCAGAGCGGTGCCTTCAAAAAGTTTAACAACTTGAAGGAAAAGCTAATAAAGAACACAATGGATTATTCAAGTGGCAATGCAGCACCTATTCTTGATGGGTCAGATTTTGGTCTTTGGAGTGCAAGGATGAAGGTTCATCTAATGGCACTTGGTAATGAGGTATGGGAAGTAATTGAAGATGAGTACACTATTCCTGTACATGGTCCAAATACTAAAGAAGAAAGGCTCCTACATCACAACAATTCAAAAGCAATGAACGCAATCCTGAAAGGCTTACAAAAAGCAGATCTCACCAAAGTAATTCACTACAAAACAACTAGTGAAATGTGGAAACAGCTGCAGGTGGTTCATACAAGTGATTCAAATGTCAGAAAGGCCAAGTTGAGACACTTCAAAGGTATGTTTGAACAACTCAAGATGAATGATGATGAAAATATTAGTGACTACATGCTTCGTATGGATGAGGTTGTTAACTCCATGAAAGACTTAGGTCTTGAGCTTGCTGAAAATGATGTGTGTGATAAGATTTTAAGATCTCTTCCTAATAGATTTAGTGAAAATATTTCTGCTATTGAGGAAGCTAAAGATTTGGATAAGTTGAAAAAGGATGAGCTCCATAGTATACTTGCAGCATTTGAGTTGAGAACTCAAGTGAAGGTTGATGTCAAGAAAGAGGCAACTTTCAAGGCTACCAAGAAATCCAAGGGTAAACAACTTCAAGAGAGTGATGAGTCTTCTAGTGATGAAGAGGCGTATTACAGCAAGAAAGGCAAATTCTCTAGAAAGCACAAAAGCATGAAAAATATAAGATGTTTCAATTGTGGAAAGTTTGGTCATTATGCTATAGACTGTACTATTCCCAAGGATGAAAGTGATGAAGATAAACAGGATTCTAAGAGCAAGGATTCTGAAAAGCACAAGCATCACAGAAAGAACAAAGATGAGCACAACAATCAAGGAAAGAGGTATTCTCACAAGCACAAGAAGAGTTTCTACCTAGACAAAGCAAGTAAGTGTTCTAGTAGTGATAGTGAAAGTTCTTCAAGTGATAATGAAAATGAGATGTTGTTCATATCAGAAAAGGAGGAAGAACCGAAACATAGATTCATTATCATGAAATGTCTTAGATGTGGAAATTTTGGTCACCTTGAGGATGATTGCACAAATAATGATTTGGTTTCTAGTATGTATGAGGATGCTTCAGAAAACTATAAGGAAGATGCGTGTATGGTTTTTGAAAAAGGTAGCACCTCTAGTGATAAGAAATCTGAAAAAGGCTTTGATGATTCAGAAAGCAAACAAATAAAGGATCTTGAAAGTGAACTTACTAATGCTCTTAGTGTTTTGAAAAAGGAAAGAAAGAAGAATGCTAGACTCAAGGATAAGTTAGATGAATGTTGTATGGAGAGAGATGATCTTATAGAAAGTCTTGACTTCTCTATGGCTAAGATACAAGAACTCAAGGATGAGTTAGAGTCTAAGGTTCTTGAGTATAGTGAGTTAGAACAGAAAATGGCTTCTTTGAAAGAGGAAACTAAAGAGTACAAGGATAAGCTTTACAGGTTTCAAGATAGCTCCAAAAAGGTTAAGTCACTCATCAAAGGTCAAAGAAAGACAACGGATAAAATAGGCCTTGGTTTTGTTAAGCCACACAAGGAACAAGTTGGAGAGTCTAGTAAGAGACTCCAAAAGGAAGAGAGTTCTGATGAGGAAAGTATTTCAGATCATGAGTCCTTGAATGATAGATGCGTAGAAATAGAAAACGAAATTCAGAATGAGAAGAAGAAGTTTTCAGGACCCAAGAGGTCGAATAAAAGAAAATTTCATGACAGATGTTTTGCGTGTTACAGGTTTGGTCACATGGCTGCACATTGCATGGCTCAAGTGAAGAAGGTAAACGACAATTTCAGAAGTGCTAGTTTCTTTCAAGGGTATTGCTACTCTTGTCAACAGTTTGGGCACAAGGCAGTCTATTGCAAGGTTAATTACAAGAATAGGTTTGATCAAAATAGGTTCGGCCAAAACAAGTTTGGTCAGAACAGGGTTAGTCAGAACAGGCGGATTCAAAGAACAGGTATGCCTAAAAGAAATAACATTGTTACTTGTTATAAGTGTAACAATGAAGGTCACACAGCTAGACAGTGTAGAGCTGATCTTCCAAGGTACAGGAACAGGAGCAATGGTATAAACAGGTCCAAGGATCAAGGCATGAACAAGAATAGGAATGATAACAGGAACAAGAGCAGTGACAGGAACAGGAACAGGAATATGGGCAAAGAGTTCAAGAGAAGGCCCGACAAGGAAATTATAGACGTTGATGATGATCAGTGCCTAATGGGAGTTTTACTCCCACCCCAAAATTAATCACCTCATCAGGAGGTGGGGGAGGGACTAAGCTAAGAGGCTCATTCTTAGTCCCGAGCCCCAAAGGTGACCCTTTGCCATTGATGACAAAGGGGGAGAGATATGAGTAAGGGGGAGAGCTTCAAGTGAAGAGGAAAGCTTCAAGTCAGGGGGAGCAAAACTTCAAAGGAATATTCTCAGTTGTGGGCAAATTCGGTTGTTAGCACAGTTGGTTTCAGTTTTGGCTCTTGAGACGTGTTTTTAGTAAAGGTTTGCCATCAATGACAAAGGGGGAGATTGTTGGCAATTTTGGGTACCTTGGGTACATTGCATTTGCTCAAGTGAATAAGTTGTCATTGATGTCAAGAAGTTGTTGAAGGAATTTGATTTGATGTAAAATAATTTGTTTTGATGAAGGTTTCGGCATGACAGGTTCGAAAGAAAGCAAGTTAGAAAAGTGTCGCGATATCGCGACATGTCGCAGTTTCGCGACTCAAAGAGGAGAGAGAATGTTCGAGTCAGAAATGTCACGATTTCGTGACATATTGCAAGGAAGGTTGAACGGACGAAAAAGTGTCACGATTTCGTGACATGTTGTAGGAGAGAGAGTCTGAAAGAAAAAATGTCATGATTTCACGACATAATGCAGGAGAGAGAGTCCGGGAGAAAAAGTGTCACGATATCGCGACATGTCGGGTTTTCGTGACCTGAAGAAAAGAAAAGCGCTAAGGAGAAAAAGTGTCACGATTTTGCGACAAGTCAGAAGACAAAGTGGAAGCAAGATAAAGTGTCATGATTTCATGACATGCTACAGATGAAAATGTTCCAAGTAAGAACTATCACGATTTCATGACATGCAACAAAGGGAAGAGTCTGAAATGAGAAGCGTCACGATTTCGCGACAGGTTGCAGAGAAGTCGTACGAAAGCTGAAAGCATCATGATTTCGTGACAGGCTACAAAGAAAATGTACGGAAGCTAGAAGTGTCATGATTTCATGACAAATTCAAGGAGGAAGAGCTCAAAGGTGAAAGCGTCATGATTTCATGACATGTTCCATTTTTGCTAGTGCAAGCAGACAAGAGTGCAAGGAAGAGAAAGTGTCACGATTTCATGACAGATTGAGATGGCAGCGTTCGGTTGGAGAAAGTGTCACGATTTCATGACAGAAATAGAATGCAGGTCTTCTATAGGAGAAGTGTCATGATTTTGTGACAAAAGCAGAGAGGAAGGCTATGAAGATAGAAGTGTCACGATTTCATGACAAAAGCAGAAAGGAGGTCGATGAAGGGAGAAGTGTCACGATATCGTGACAAAAGCAAAGTTGATGCTGACTAAGTCAAAAGTGTCACGATATCATGACAAGAACGTGGTTGAAGTCGACAAAGGCTGAAGTGTCACGATATCATGACAAAAGGCAAAAGAAAGTGTACGGTTGCAAAGGTGTCGTGATATCACGACATGTTGTAGTTTCGTGGTAGAAGCTACAGAAGAGTTGCAGAGGCAGTGAGGCCGACAAAGTTAAATTTGGGCCGATGAAGATTAGGGTTTGCAACCGACGTAGTTTAGGGTTGTGCAGCCGACTAAGATCAAGGTTTTGATCTTGAAAGTGTTAGTATAAAAGGAGGGCTGTTTGGAGAGTTGTGAAGTGATCGAATGCATTGTTGAAGTGTGAAGTTCGAAGATAGTGCGCAAGTTAAGTCCACGGTGCACAGAGAGCGAGTCGTGCCAAATCGAGCTAAGTGCGAAGCAGAGCGCACAAAGAGCAAAAAAGCGCAAAGCTGTTGGGTGCATCATTTCTGCGACGTTCGGAGATAGTGCGCAGGCCTTGATGGTTTTGGACAAATCATTGAGAGGGATTGTTGGACAGATTTGAGCAAGCTTTTGTTGAGCTTGTGGAGCAGTTTGGGCAGGTTCTAGTGAGAACTTGCAAAGCAGATCTGAGACAAGTCTTGGTGAAGACTTGGGTGAAGATCAAGCAAGCTTTAGTGGAAGCTTGTGAACAACTTCTGTGAACCAGATTTGAGGACCAGTTGAGGACAGAGATTGGTGCAGTTTCGAGGACATTTGTGCCAGACCGAAGGACTGTGTTTGGTGCAGATCAGAGAAAGAGGACGAGGACATTTGTGCCAGACCGAAGGACTGTGTTTGGTGCAGATCAGAGAAAGAGAATGAGGACATTTGTGCTAAACCGAAGGACTATGTTTAGTGCAAATTCGAGGACCAGTTTTGGAGGTGATAGAGTTGAGGACAGAGGTCTCCAGCCAGAGCAGGGAGGACAGGTGTCTTCTGTGGATAGAGTTCCATTTGCTAAGGGCAACGGAGGCAGAGGTCTTCTAGAGGATCACCAGCCAGAGCAGAGCTAGGGGATTGGTGTCTCCTGTGGGTTGGTGCCCACGAACTCGAGATTAGGGGATTGGTGTCTCCTTTGGGTTGGTGCCCATAAACATTGTAATCGGGAAAGGTATTCCTAGAATTTTGATTGATAAAATTTAGTGAAATATTTTATCCGTGGACGTAGCCCAGCCATTCTGGGTGAACCACGTTAAAATTGTTGTCACTTTGTGGATGTTTTTATGCATTGCTTTGATATTGTTGTGGGTATATTGCTTTACTATTTTGTAATATAAAGGAAAAAGTGAAAAGAGGTCTTATACTATTCAGCCCCCCTCTGAGTATAAGCTTGTGTTCTTCACTTATCTGCCCAAAAATACTAAATATTTTGAGAAACATCCTTTTCCTTAATTAAGTTAGCCAACATGAGATAACTTGTAGGAGGAGGAGAAGCTATGAGATATGGAAGGACAAACTCAAAAGCTAATGATAGTGGATTAGTAGTGACCATAGTTGAATTTGTGGTTATTGTTGTGGTTGCAATAGGAAAAGACATGGGAACTAAAATAAAACTTAAGGAAGAATGAGTAGGTGCAGATGAAAAAACTTGTGCTTCAAATGATATTGGGGGTTGTGATGATGAAGGTGGAATGACAAAATATGGTATGACTGGTATTTTGGATGAATGTGGAGGATATGGATTGATTTGTCCCCTTGTATTAGTTTATGATATAGGTGGTGAGTTATGAGGGGGAGATGGCATCTTTATTTCAACCTTTTCTTGAGAAGGGGAAGGATATTTATCTAGGTAAAGAGGAGGATAAGGAGAAGAAGGGATAGTAATTGTACCTTTGCCTATAGATGTAGGATGTTTTGGAATCACCTCTGCACTTGGGTGTTGCACTTGTTGTACTGACTTCTCTACAACTAAAATAGGGGTTTTTTAACACTCTTACCCTTATCCACTTTTATTTTTTTCAAACCTCCTCCTGGGCCCCTTCCGGTGTATCTTTGGTATTTCTCTTGATAACTTGAAACACTACCATATTATTACTCTCTGTTACTTTATATGGTCCCTCCTACAATACATCTTTAGTGTTAGGGTTCAGATCAACTGTAGCTGTGGTAGTGAAACTCATAGGTGTGAACACAAAGTCTTTATCCTTTTTATTTTAGTCTATATCAGCCTTAGGAGGCTCTCTACCTAGGGCTAGGTATTTGGGTCTACTAGCCATCTTAATGAATTATGTTTTTACTACCCTATCATCATAGTAATATATTTTTATTATAAGTTGGGTCCCTATAGGATACTTCTCTAGCTACTCTAAATATGGTTCAAATGTTTTAGGAGCTTCTATAGTAATGATGCAAGATTGAGATTATACGTAGAAAAACCACCAAATTTTCATTAACAACTTCCAAAATCCAAATTACAAAAGTTACAAATGGCCAACCCCCCTTACAATGTATGAACTGCCTCTTATAGCGGACCCGACCCCCTTCGAACATCATTACACAGACTGCGGAGTTTTCTATAACCTCCCACATGAATGTTCTGTCACTGCCTGCATCCTATTTCCAGGTGCCTTGGATCATCATGGCATAGAGTGGTGGAGTGCTCTGCAGCCACCTGCCCATCGACCCTCTAAGTCATCATTCCCAGGAGTGCTCTATAGCCACCTGTATTTTGCTGCCACGTGCCCTTCTACAATGACCTTTACAACCGCTTGCCCGTCTGGAGTCGTAAATGACCTATCATGATATCATGACATTTTTGCTTCCTTGCCCTCTCTCTCCTCTTCGGTCATGATATCGTGACATTTTGGCGTTCGGCCTCTATTCTCTCCTTTGGGTCGTGAAACCGTGACATGTTGTGAAATCGTGACGTCTTCGCCTTCTGCACTTGTCTTCTACCTTCGGGTCATGAAACCGTGACATGTCACAAAATCACGACGTCTTTGCCTTCCGCGCTTGTCTTCTGCCTTTGGGTCGTGAAACCGTGACATGTCACGAAATCGTGACGTCTTCGCCTTTCGCACTTGTCTTCTGCCTTCGGGTCACAAAACCATGACATGTCACGAAATTGCGACGTCTTTGCCTTCCGCGCTTGTCTTCTGCCTTCGGGTCATGAAACCGTGACATGTCACAAAATCGCGACGTCTTTACCTTTCGCACTTGTCTTCTATCTTTGGGTCGTGAAACCACGACATGTCGCAACAGCATTTCCCCTTGGCACCTATTCTCCAAATGTGTCGTGATATCACGATAACCTTTCCCCTTGGTGCCTATTCTTCAAATGTGTCATGATATCACGATAGCTTTTCCCCTTGGCACCTATTCTCCAAATGTGTCGTGATATCGTGATAGCCTTTCCCCTTGGCGCCTATTCTCCAAATGTGTCATGATATCATGATAACTTTTCCCCTTGGTGCCTATTCTCCAAATGTGTCACGATATCATGACATCCTTTCCCCTTGGTGCCTATTCTCCAAATGTGTCATGATATCACGACAGATTTTTTGTCACGATATCACGACAGCTTATCCCCTCGCCAGCACTTAAAATTTTTTTTTGGATGATGCAAGATTGCTCTGCCACCATCGGATGCTCCTGCATTAGACACCTGGGGTGAATTGAGAAGTGACCTTCACTTTTGTTCTATGTGAGGTAGACCCATGTGATCAACCTCTGTCTTTGACAACCAAGTCGCATCTTCTACGTGTATGCCCTTCCACTTGATCAAATATTTAGAATATTGCCTATTCCTAGTACTTCGGCCCTCATGCGTGTCAAGGACTTCTTCTATCTCATCTGTGACTGGGGTGGCTAATGGAATGCTCCACAAATCCGGGCTTGGGATCTCACTGCTACCTCCTTCGTGATACTCGACCAAATCCAAAATGTTAAAAATGAGTGAGATGTTAAGTTCACTTGGCAACTCCACCTCATATGCATTGCCCGAATCCCGTTTTCCAATGATTTTGCATGGCCCAAACTTCTTCATCTTCAACTTGTTATAGGTCTTGGTAGGAAACCTTTCTTTTCTTAGATGGACCATGATGGCATCTCCCACTTCAAATTCTTTAGGTCGACGCTTTTGGTCTACCCTGGTCTTATATTGAGTATTCATCTTAGTGATCTGCTTCATCACCTCTTCATGCAAACTTTTTAGGTGTTCTACAAAGTCTTCGGCCTCAGCACTGCACTTTTCTCTCGTATCCATCCTCCTCAACTCAGAAGCATTTCTTGGGCTGCTCCCATAGATTATCTAGAATGGAGATTTGTTGGTACTCCTATTGATAGAGTTGTTGTACGTGAATTCTGCCTACGGTAAAACTAAATCCCATCCCTTGGGCTTGTCTCCTACCAAGCATCTCAATAGATTGCCCAAACTTCTATTTACCACCTTTGTTTGGCCATCTGTCTATGGGTGGTATGTAGAATTGAATTTTAAATCTATCTTTAGTTTCTTCCATAGGGTTCTCCAAAAATACCCTACAAACTTGGTATCCCTGTCCGACACAATACTCTTTGGTAGACCATGAAGTCATACCACTTCTTTGAAAAATAAGCCTGCCACATGGACCGCATCACTAGTTTTTTGGCAGGGAATAAAATGAGCCATTTTTGAAAACCTATCAACCACCACAAGTATGGAGTCATTTCCCCTCTGCGTCCTGGGTAAACCAAGAACAAAATCCATACTGATGTCCTCCCATGGCCTCTCGGGTACAGGTAATGGTTGATATAAACCAGTATGCTACCTCACACCTTTTTCCATCTGGCATATTCTACAACTTTGCATGAATTTTGTCACATCTTATTGCAATTGTGGCCAGTAGTAGTTTTCATTAACAAGGGAAATGGTCTTGTCTCGACCAAAGTGTCCAGCCAAACCTCCACTATGTTTTTCCTTGATCAGATTCTCCCTCATTGAACTCCATGGAATGCATAATTGGTTCCCCCTGAATAGCATTCCATCTTGGATCAAAAAATTTAACCACTTAGTCTTGTCTAAAGTAACAGGTGCAGAGCAGGCCTTCCAAGCTTCTATGAAGTCAGGATCTGTAGGGTACAAACCCTTAAGTTCAGCAAACCCTACAACTTCCACCTTCATTTCCATCAATAAAAATTACCTCCTACTTAAGGCATCCGCAACTCTATTGGAATTTCTGCTCCGGTGCTTTAGCACAAAGGTATAGCTCTATAGGAACTCAACCCACTTCAGGTGCCTCTGATTTAGCTTTCCCTGACTATTAATATACTGTAGTGCCTGATGATCAGTATATAGAACAAATTCCTTTGGCAACAAATAATGCCTCCATTTCTTTAGAGCCTAAACTATAGCTGTATCGCTATAATTTTTTGCATCCTTACCTTCAGGCTATAGGATCCATGCTTGGAAGGAGGATGGGAAAAGGATGGCATGGTACCTCGGATTGAGAGGCCTTGCGAAGGTCCCGCCTCTTGGGGGAGGTGTATTATGGTGATTTTTCGATGGATGGTGGGTTCACCAGGAAACGTTTGAATGGCAGTTTCCACGCCTAGGTTGGGAATGTGTTTAATGTGTTCAATTTTATCTTTTTAACATTCGAATCCTAGGTTTGGCAAAATGAATCTAAATTTTTCTATTATGAAAATGCAGGCTAAATGAAATACAGAAAACATATTTTAAATAGAAAAATAGAGAGAAAAATCTAAATTATAGAGCCATACCTGATCTGGATGTCTGATGGAGATTTTGATGTTTGAAGTAGTCCAGATCATCTAGAATTTGACAAGATCATCTCCGACCTGCAGGATCATCTGAGATCTGACGAATTCGTCAGATGAATTTGTCAGAGACCTACAAATAGAGAAATAGACACAAAATACAAAAAATACAACAATGCTAATAGAGGATAAAGATGTAAAATGACAATAAAGATGTTAAAAGATAATCCTAAATAGGAATGCAAGAAAATTACAATGTTTTAATAGTTAATCATGATTTCATTATGCAATTAGACTACATGGGTGAACTCCAAGATGCAGAATAGCAGAAAATAATAAATAAACTGACTAGATGCAAAATAGAATAGGAGATGAAAAGAGAAAAATGCAAACTCTGGGCAGTGATTGCCCCCAATGCAGACTGTAGTCGAGATCGTCTTGAATCGGTGTGAAATCATCTCGAATTGAACAGGATCGTCCACGACGAACTGAGCTTGCTTCGGCTGAAAAATACTAAGGTTCCTATAACAAAATTTGGATAGGACTAGTGCAGATAGTAATTTGGGATGTTTCAATGCGTATAAAGTCAAGTTACCAAAAATATCAACCAAGGGGATTCCAAGGGGGAGTCCTAAGTTTAAATAGGCTTAGGAGGGAGGTTAGAAGGTTGGAGATCATCCCAATTTGGGAGATCTCCAATGGGGAGGGTCTCTAACGGTGCAGACAAGCTTCTGCCCGGATTAGAGACACCGTTGGAACAGAGGCTAATTGAGAAAAATCAATTTTGGGACAAGATCATTTGGACGTCCTAGTCTAGACGAAATCATTCAATCTAAGGCGATATCGTTTGATCGGCGACGATATCGTCAAACGGTCAAAACAAACTCTAAAAATGGCATGGGAAAGGAGGAAACGGGTTAAACAGCGGTTTGGAAGTGGTTTTGGGGGTTAAAATTTGAATTTGAATATTCACTAGAGTAATTGTAATTATTTAAGGTTTTACTGCGCCAATTTTAGGGTGCTACATTTTGCCCCCTCTTTAGCGAATTTTTTGAAGAAAATGCGTTAAAGATGAGTTCTTCTCGATCTACGAGAAAGCAAAAAATATTCCCAGTTTTAGGCGATAATTCTAGGTCAAATCGTACAACAGCTTACTATGGTGCCCCCTCCGTGTTTTTACCCAAATCGAACGTTTGAGGTAAAAACGCAGAAAAGAAAAATTTTAAAATGTTTTTAATTGTTTTTGAATAAAATTAAGAAAAATAGGGTAAAACCCTAATTCATTTGTTACTGTTCATTTTCCTAGTTTTTAGAGCTCTGGAGACAAGATGGTTGAGACAACGGACAGATCAACAGAGGTCCGAGCACGGGCTACGGGTAAGGGTCTAAAATAAATTTAGGATGCTTAATTTTTAGAATTTTATGCTTTTTAGATTAGATTTGATTGATTTTTGAGCATCACGACCATTTTTGGGCCGTCGCCATCGTCGAGATGAAATCATCTCGATTTCACCAAAATCGTCTC
>JAQPPZ010016089.1:0-59967 GCA_028583015.1 Wollemia nobilis | reverse complement strand
TACGGTAACTCAAACAGAAAGCAACCAAGAGATGTCAGACCCAAGTATATGTGTTATGCAAAGAATTTATACGCACAGCTACAATGGTCCCCTAGCAAACATTCTCCCTACAAGGAGAACTAACAGCACGACAACGCATCAATCACCACTACGGACAACAACGTAACACACAACTGAAAGAACTGCTACCACATTTATTCTATGTATCCTCTAATCTATTAAATTCAAAAGTGCTTGGCCACCAAATGCCAAAGTAAATTAACAAGCCATGACACAAGCAATGCTTCAGGTATATCTGGCCACCAAATGCTGAAACGAATCAACGAGCCGTGACACAGGAAAACGTAAAGCAGATATACAAAGGAGAGGCAACATAAAAAATAAAAGCAGTAGAACAGAACCAGGCATATACTTTATATTTATAAACAGAAGCACGGTTACAGTGGTTCCCTAACAAACATTCCCCTTCCACCCCTTTACAATGAGAATGTGGTGGGTATTTATAGCTCGAGTCCCTCCCGTTACATTAATGGGCACAAAATCCCAGTCAAACATTGGCTGACAAAAGCAGCTATGGAGTTACTGATGCTGACCTTTGTCGGACGAGACTGTACCTATAGCATGGTTCCCCTGAAGCCGGACAACTACGTGGCAGCGCGTTGGGTAGATCTTCACATCGGCAGGAACGCGGGCAGCTGGAGCTGGTAGAACCTCTAATCAGCATTAAATGAGGCAGCTGGCATAAGTAGTGCAGCCCATGCTTGTCCTTTTGCTCGACACGTCTTGGCTCAGATCCCGAAGCTGGACACTTGTCGGATGATGTTGTTTGACATGTGTTTGCCTTGAAAGGCAGTTTATCCAACTTCTCTCGGGATAGGAGCGTCATTGGGTTGCGCAGGCAGAAAACAGCGCAGTCGGGAAGGCCTTCATGCCTTGGGTGCATTTCCGAGTTTGTTTCCTCACTGCGCACCTGTCAAGGGCGCACTCCGGCTTCGCTGCGAAGTCGGGTTGCGCACAGGTGAAAGCTGATGTCTGCCGCCGTACGGACTTCGCTCCAGTACTTAGTCATTTTCCTGCCAGCCTGCCAGCCTGCTACAAGGTGCGCTCAAAAACTGGGAGAAGTACGAACTTCGCACCAAAACTGGGAGAAGTACGAACTTCGCACCAAAACTGGGAGAAGTACGCACTTCGCACCAAAACTGGGAGAAGTACGAACTTCGCACCAAAACTGGGAGAAGTACGCACTTCGCGCGAAGTCGGACTTCTCCCCAACACTTAGCCATTTTTCAGGGCAACTTTTGTCAAATTTGAGATCAGACTGAGGGGCTCAAAAGAAAGGGGGGAAAGAATGAAAATGCAGGGAAGAAAGAGAAAGGGAGAGAAGAAGAAAGGGAGAGAGAGGAAGAGGGAAAAGGAAGAGCAGCACTCTTACAAAACTGAAAACGTTGCACCTCGTGCAAAATGTGGCAATAGATCCATAAGATTCACAAATTGCAGCCACTCATCTCTAAGTTTTGAGCCCTCCTCCGTATATATCTTTTTAAGGGCACTCAAAAACCCTTGTCTCATCTCTGGATATTTATAGGGAGCCACTCTCCTAGGCCTAGGCTCATACCACTTTGGGTTTACTGCATATGCTACCATATGAAGGGGGGTGTTTATCCTATCCCACCTCCTCTATATAATAGGTCTAATGTTGGCCTCACAGAATAATAATGATGGATCTCTAGTAGAAATGATTTTTTTTATCTCCCCTAACATGATATCAAAAGTCTCATAGATCCCTCCATCCCTCCTAGATTAGGAGCATTTGTATCAGCATATCTGATGACTGCAACAATTGGGGCAACAAAAGACAATGTACCTACAAAAAATTAAAAATTAAAAATTAAAAATAGGAAAACTTAGACTATATGAACAATCCAATTTGAAACTAAAAATGAAAAATCATAAATGATAAATCAATGAATAATAAACAAAAAAAATAAATATGAACCAAATATTAACTTCAACATTTGTTACTTGGCTTGAGTCCACCAATTATCATCCAATACTTTGTCTCTAATTTTCTTTCCCTCCTCTGTCCTTGATTCCGACCACCTCTTCCACTATGTGCATACTAAGATGGACTATAAAGCATCTTGCACCTTGATCATCCTCTCCAATAAAATGAAGTAGGTGGTGTATCTAATATCTCCTGGTTTGATGAACTCCTTCTTTGAGAAGGACCGAAAGAGGTCTAAGGAAGTATGATGGTTGCAGATGAACATTTGCAAGTCTCTGGCTTCTGCAACCATAGCCCTCACCCAATCTATCTTCCCAATGTCCTTCAATGCATGAACACAACATGAGGTCCAAAAAATATGTCTATATGAATATTCTATTATTTGCCCTGCACGCTGGCAAACAGGGGCTGCATTTGTAATTACCTATAGTGTACAACAAAGAAATTTAGAATAATTTACATAACAAAAATGGTGTCATTTACAAAACCATATAGAATTTGATTTGTTAGGAAGTGAAGTCACTATAGAGGTACAGGCAGCAGAAAAGGAAGTTGCAGCATGCTAGACGTCTGACTTGCTAGACGTCTAGATCAAACGTCTAGGCAGTAGGCCAGACGTCTAACCTGCCATACGTCTGGGTCAGACGTCTAACCTGCCATACGTCGGCGGCGTCGACTGCCATCGTCTGGGTCAGACGTCTAGGTAGCAGGCCAGACGTCTGGTCAGACGTCTAGGCAATAGGCCGAACGTCTGACCTGCCAAACGTCTAGGTAGCAGGCCAGACGTCTGGGTTGCTAGACGTCTTGGCCGGACGTCTAGGCACTAGACCAGACGTTTGGATTGCCAGACGTCTAGGCCAGACGTCTAAGCAAGTAGACGTCCGGATAGACGTCTAACCGCGGAAGACGAACAGGTTCAGGCGCCTTCATTGGGAGCGGAAACGAACAGTTTTTGGAGGCTTCCTTTGGGAGAGGAAACGAACAGTTTGGAGTCTTCCTTCTGCTCTATAAAAGGGATGTGATCCCTTGCATATGTTAGGTTGTTGAAACGTTGAGAAACGTGAATGTAAAGTTTGCTGAAAATAATAGAAAGGAGAAGTTGCCATTGCCCCGTGGTTTTTCCTGCATATTGCAAGTTTCCACGTAAATCTCTGTGTTACTTGTGTTGTTTTTGTTTTTTGTTATTGTGTTTCCTCTTGCAGGTATAGAAATCTGGAAATTAAATTAACATGATTTTCATAAGAAAAACGAAAATTGTCAAATTGATTACTTGTACATCATTGGAGGGTCCGATCTCTTCAATAGCCTCCTTTAACAGGAGGTACTGGAACTCAACATCCTTTCTTTTCCCCATGCAATCAATGGCTCGAAGAAAATAGGGACCTACTGAACATGTGACAATGATCTTGATGAGTGGACGTTGACGAATGTTAGTCCACCCATCCATGATGATAGAACATTCATTCATCAACCATGTGTTCCTCATCTGCTCCATAACCAAACTGCATTTGGAATATTGTTTGTCCAAGAGAGGTACGAAGCTTAGTTTCTCCAAGCGCTGGATATGAAGGCCCTACCTTGGCTATTTTTTTTAATGCTTCCTTGAAATAGGGGGAAGGTGCAATATGGAAAGGAAGCCCATGTGCAAAAAATAATTGTGCTACAACATTATCTACTTCCTCTCTTGCTTGCACATTAAACATCTCACTTATAGTTCCTTTTTTCTTTGAGGGCAGCAGTGGCATACTAGAGGTTTGGGTTGATTCTTGTGGCCATTTTGAGGAGGCTCCAAAGACACCTCTAGATGATTGGCTAGTCTCTAAATTTAACCTCTTGCACAAGTCTATTGGCTTCAGACACTTGTACCCGAGTCATTTTTTTGCAAGCCCTAACCCCTGTTCCTACTTTATCAATGAGATGAGATTCAACCCTAGTATAGCTGCCCTTAAACTCAGTTTTACAAAAATTACACAGCCATGTTCTTGAGCCCCCCAAAAAAAATTTCTCTTGGTCACGGTTGGTTACAAATTGCAGCAGAGGTTTTTTAATATTGAATGGACCCTTGGCATATTCTTTTAATAATGGTGATGGACAATCAAAACTAGAAGTAGTGTTGTCCCCTTTGGAAGTTTGAGGTTAGATAGTAGAGGCAAAATCCCTAGCAGAATTGATATTTTGATTTTGATTTTCACTTTGGTTTTCCGGTTCCCCCTCCATAGGAATGTTAAATGAGTCTAATTCATTGCTACTCATGTTGAATGTTGAAAGAAAAATATGAAAATTTTAAAAGAGACTTGGATGAGGTAATGAAAATTGGAAAACCTCACAACAAACTTGGATTTGTTGCTACCTGTTGTTGTTGCCTGCTGTTACTATCCCTGTTGTTGTTGCCTGCTCTTGTTGTTGTTGTTGCTGCATCATGTTGCTATCCCTGCTCTTCTTCTTCTTCACTGTTGAATGAGTGTGTTTGTTTTAAGTTTTTAAGTTTTTCTTTTTACTTTATAGTGTTAGTTTCTTTTAGTTTTTAGGGTTTTGGGGGGTGAGACTTTCATGGGTCCCACCCCCTACTTTTTTTTTTAAATTATATTCTAACTTTTTTTTTGTTTTAACCTTGTCTTGAGACGCCCAGCCGTCCTCAGGGATGGTCGGCTGCAAGCCTCTGGCGTCCCGAGGATGGCGAGGAAACCTCCCCAATGCCATCCCCCCGTGCTAGGGACGTAAGGGACGGGGGGACATGTCCCCGTAAAACCCTAGTACAAATAAATGGCCTTAGGCCTATCCAATACATCACACAATGTCAACTCTTGGCCATGAATCAGATTATAATTTCAAAACTTTTACTAACACAAGTGTCAAAATACTTTGTCATTGAATGCAAGTATCCAAGAAGAACAGGATCCATAACGTTTATCAATGGTTCTCCTCAAATTCTTGCTATTTTTCTTATGAATACAAATGTTTCATAGCCTCTATCAGTTTCTCTTCATTGGAGGAACTTCACACTTGTCTTTTATAGTATCACAAACAATTCATCTCTCAAGATGTCACTAACATGAAATCCAAGAGATGATTAGGAAAAGCACAAGAGAGTGCTCTACAATCACCATACATCTTGAAGGAGTTCTTCCCAAAGCAAGCATACCATTTTCTCTTGATTGCAATAAATGCAATGTGAGTGGGGAAGGAAGGCCAGTCGTTTGGGGCCAGTTACAAAATTATTGGCTATCTTGCAAATTGCGGAGACATCTCTTACCAAAAATAGGCACCAAGATAATAATTAGTGGTTCAAATTATATAGAGATCAATGGCTTACTAGAGATTATTGCAAAGAATAATCAATCATGCTTGAATACGGAAGGTTTGTATGATATACGATTGTAATTATGGTGAAATGTTAATAATGTTACTCAAAAAAATATTCAAATGATTGAGTTGTAGGACACAGACATTTGTCTATCATTACAATGCCACAAGAGTTATAAAGAGTCATGCCATAAAGGTCACAATGAAAATGTTACTGAAAATTTTGCCATAGACATTACAAAATGTCTTGTCCTAATGAGGCAATTACAAAACAACTTAAATATCATAAGCAGGTAAAAGCTTATTGTCCCAAACGGGGGAATGTGGGACTCTTTCTAGCATCCCACAAGCAAGCCATAAAGGGAGAAAAGTAACCATAGAAGACCCTCAAGCCTTAGAACAAGATTCTTATACTTTCTTATGCCATTTTTGTTCAAAATATTTTAAAAATTCAGAAGAAAAAGAAAAATATAAGTTTATACGTAGGCATTTGGATACGCACTGTTAATATTATATCTAATTAAAATACAATGGCTAGGACTTGACCCAAGGCCTCCCAAATATCAGTTTGGGTGCTATATAAACTGTATTACCAGTCCATTTCTAGTTCAAGATTTTAATACATTTGCAATTTTGGTCATAGTTTTCCCTGTTTATTATCAGTTTTTTTTGTTTGGGCTGAGAACAATTGATGACATTTATAATGGTCTCTATTCTTAATCATCTGTTTCGTCCTTGAAATTATCTCAGAAACTAGAGTCCTAGTTTGCATGATTGGTTCAGTTACCAGCGAGAGTCTTAGTTTGCATGTCCAGTTCATCTCATTTGAACTGAATGAGGTGTACATGCACCTGTACAGATCACTAACTGCATGTAATTTAGACTAATTGAGATGTCCATGTGTGCCCAATTCAAGGGCAGTTTGTAACCATTCTACCTCATCTTTGTAAACCTATTTACACCTCACTAATGAAGAGTGTACATCATCAGTTTTGCTGGCTATCTTCTCTCATTTGCTCCTCAGTCTGGTCTTTACTGTTTTCTGCTATTTGCATTCTGGTTAGTGCATTCCACTGTTATAATTTTACTGCAGGTTCATGTCTACAATGCTATCAAAGCCATTTTCTTGGCCTTGTGGAAGACATTAAAATTATAAAGAGTGTATTTTAAAAGATATTGACATATTCAATCAAAACCTCCTTCAACTGAGATATGAATCAGATTTAAAGATAGCCTACCTTATATACACATGGTATACAACTTGGAGATCAAAATCTAGTTGGATGCAGAAACTGAATGCTATAAACAGTATCAACTTATGGAGAGATACCAAAAGAAGATACAGTGTCAAAAGAGCACAGAGAGTATGTAGGTCATGTTGTGGATCATAAGTATGAAGTTACCCAGGTGTTGTAGGTGAGTTGGAGAGGAGAGGGCAATCCTCCAAGGGAGGTCCCAGGTTCAAATCTCCACCCTACCAAAAAGCTGAATTGGGTATCCAAAATCCAATTGATAATGTTGGTGCGGGCAGGGTCGGGTGCGACTCCCGGGTGACTTTAACGGTGTAGAACCCCTATTCGTGGTCTCTCAGACCAAGGCGGCCCCGCAAGGGGTTTTTCGCTAAAAAAAAAAAAAAAGTATGAAGTCAACACCCCGAGTCATAGCTCGGCTTATCCAGATATTAAGAGTGCTTTATCACTGTTCACCTCTGTTTTTTTTTTTTTTAGTTAAAAGTTAAAGCTTAAGGCTGATAATGATGAAGACCATTCTCCTGGATCATCGAATATTATTGTATTGCATACTGGAAATGATGTCATGCAATCGATATTTTGGTATGGTGCCTTCTTGGGATTTTTTTTTGGTTAAGTCTTCAAAAAACAAAAAAAAAAGGTCTTAATTTCAGATTTCCAGTTTCCCCATTTTTTATCAGTTTTTGGATTTAAATCCAAACAACATTCATGGTTAAACTGAAATAAATGATGTAGTTACAAGTTGTGAGAGTGATGTGCACCATGCTGTAGCAAAAGTTTTTATTGGTTTGCTTGCTCTCGAGGTGTTCTTGCTTTCATTAGGCAAAAAGGAAAGGCAAATTTGCTGCAGCTTCTTTTGTGTCAATTTCCTTATTCTCTGCCGAGGCTTTGGTGATAATTAGGAGCAGAAGTAAAAAGAAGGGCAATTTTTGAATAAAATTAGGTCACCGCTATGGTATATCCTCATAATGCATTAATAACCAACAATTTTGCACATAAAATCATTTTTATCTAAGTTGATGCCTTACTTTCACCTTTGGCCTTAAATTAAAACATCTATTAACATGTATTGCGTAAAACCTGTGAATATATCCTAATAGTGAGGGTATTTGTCATGGGCTACTTTAGGTCAAGTATTTTTTAAGGGCTGTTTTTGTTCAATTGGTTAATTTATCATGAAAATTTGAACTTTTGATTTACCAATGAGTAAATTTTTTTAAAAATATTTGTTAAATTTTAATATGAAACATGAATAAAAATATTATAATCCCAAGATTGAAATATAATACAAATAAATTCTATTATTTTCCTCAAATATTAACATTTAGAATATATTTTTTCCATTCTCTGAAAGAATAAGTTTCGCCTCACGTTGCATAACTATTCGCATCCCTTAAAGTTTTACTAGTTGCCAGTCTTCTGTGCGAAGTTGTGTTTGCCGTAAAAGTCTGAGACAATGTCATATGTAAATTATTATTAACTGCTCTTTTTACAGATAGAAGGCATACATGTTATGTGAAAAGCACTCTTTTGAGCAATCTTCTTAAATGCAAATTCAATTTGAAGAGTAGCTCAGATTTCACGGAAGAAAATGCAAATTTTGAATAAGCGGATTGTCGATTGCCTACACTCAGTGTCAACATTTATTGCACTCTTTTGAGAAATAACATACCTCTGGATCCGGATGGATATACAGTGAATATCTCTCAGCCCCACTCCGCCGAGCATGTTCCACCGCAATGGGAGGGCTTTTGAACGCCGTTTCCGTTACACTCTGAGGGGAACCCGCAGACATGGCGCATTTAAGATAAATAATTTAAATTGACCACGTCAGAGCAGAGAAAATTGAAGGCAAAATTATTGGTGGAATGTCTTTTTCCTTTTTCGCAGTTATTCGCTCAATCATCCACAACAGACGTAGAATGGATACCTATGCCAAACGTGTAAAACTCAACATGGATCTCTGATTGCTTGCGTTTTCGAAATTTGTGCTACAGGTTTGGTAATGTGATTTGAAAGTATGGCAATTTGTGCAGTGGACAGGATTATTTATGGGATTTTATGTATTTTCAATATCAATCTGTGTCGCATTTCAACTCTTCGCAGTTACTCTCAGAGTCAGTAGAGGTGGTTTGAAAGAATGGCGATTTGTCCAATGGACATGATTATTTATGGGATTTCATGTTTGACTTTTTAAATTTCCCTTTTTGTCGCATTTCTAGTCTTCTCCCTTTACTCAAAAGATTTGCAAGGAAGCACGTGACTATGACCATGTCTCTACTCAGCCGGGCAGGTGTTTGACACGGACTAATAAGTGATGCATATAACGATTTACGGAAGGTAGCATGGCAACCTTAAAATCGTCCATAAAAGGATAGGTTGCGGCGGTTAGTGGGTTGTTAAAGATTATAATGGTTTTTAACAAAGAAAATTTATAAACTTTGTAATTTTTAGCATAGACTATTAGTATAGAGTAGTCTTTTAAAGTTCATACTAAAATGTCTGCGAGGGTTAGGTGGATTGGTAAGACGTTGGGCACTTACCAAGAGGAGATCTAGGTTCAAACCTCGCGGGCATGCCTACTCTAGGGCAAAGGTAGTAGTCTGACTAGAATCTGTTGAGTGTGCGCCAGCTTGATGATGGCGGTACCAACCCCGAGCCATCGAGGGTCTCCCTCACTCCGGGTCGTGTTTACCAAGGCGAGGTAGGGGTTATAGTGGTAGCTCCATGATTTGACGCTACGATCGGAGGCAATGTGATTTGACCCTGTAACCAGATGTTCAAAAAAGAAAGGCAGTTGCCAATTCCCCTATGTATCAAAAAAAAAAAAAGTTTATACCGATATAAGTTATACAAGATAATTTTTATTAAGAACATTTTTTACTTAATATATAGTTATTTGTTTAGGGGAAAGTACAACGGTTTAGGCTTTGGCTTTTTTTTAGGAGGTCCAAGGTTCAAATTGTGGCATGGGCACTCTTCTTCAAGAGGTTCAAGGTTCAAATTGTGGCGTGGGCACTCTTCTTCAAGAGGTTCAAGGTTCAAACTGTGGCGTGGGCAAGTGTGTGAGGGGGTGAGTGTGTGTATGGTTATATGTAAAATTCTCTATTGATAAGCTCAAATCTCCCCCTTATGAGAGGTCATGGTGGGATGGGGATACCAAGTCTTAAGCATTAGTTGTAAGAATTTCTCACACTAACCAAATCCCTATATATATATATATATATATGGATGGGGATGTCAAGCCTTAAGCATCAGATATAGGAATTTCTCACACTAACCATATATATATATATATATATATATCCCATACTTTGATAATCAAAACATAGTTGAATAACTATTTATAACCACCATGGGGATGCCAAGCCTTAAGCATTAGTTGTAGGAATTTCTCACACTAACCAAATCCATATATATATATATATATATATGGATGGGGAAGTCAAGCCTTAAGCATCAGTTGTAGGAATTTCTGACACTAACCAAATAAATAAATATATATATACTTTGATAATCAAAATATAGTTGAATAACTATATAACTATATATGAATAGTTATTCAACTATGTTTTGATTATCAAAGTATGTTATATGTTTTTATTTAATATATGGTTATTCAACTTTGCTTTGATAGGTTATCAAAGGATGGTATACAAACCTAAACCTACATTGCATAGGATTGAACCTTTGGTTATCAAAGTATGGTATACAAACCCAAACCTACATCTCAATGGATTGAACCTTGAATCTTTATTCAAAGCTCCAAAGTCTACAATTAGGCCATTTAAGGTGTATCAAATCAAAATGTTATATCTAAACATTTTTTGTTGTTGTTGTTGTAAAAATGCAAAGTACAACCAAGACAAAACAGGGCTACCCTTCCTATGATTCAAACTTGGATCTCCTTTATGTAATATTGGTTTTTTTAAATTAAATTTGATGATAAATTTTTTTGTTTTTCTTCTGTAAGCAAATTTTAAAATGATTTTAGTGTGAGAGTATCAACATATCTAAGCTTGAGCATCATTATATGTCTTGCATTTCAAAATAAATTGCTTTTTTGTTTTAATTGTCCTTGATGTCAATAAACCATATATCATAACTTCTCATTCTTTTGTTGGTTTCTTTCATTTTCTTATTTCACATCTAAATTGGTATGAGTTGGTCCTCATTTGGACCATGAGCATCTTTACTCTCAAATTGATGTTTGCCCCTATATAGGCCTTTTGGTAGTGATTGTACATAGGGTTAAACTCAACGAGATAATGTTCTCTTTCTTCCTACATTGTTTTCTCATATAGTTGCTATAAATATTTCCTTAACAAAGGTTTGTATGTCTTTGTTATTATTTTTTCATTCACTTGTTTTGCTCCATTTGTGTTTTGTCACAATTTTAGCCCATCTATTTGTATTCATCTACTCTCTTTTTTCAAACATCCTAAAAGATGAACCATAACAACAACCTTTATAGGGAAGATGCTTTTTTCAGCTAGAAGAATCTCAATGGAACTAACTTTTTATTTTAAATTTGTTTTTAATCAAATGTCATTTAATCCTGTGTATTTGCCTTCATTTTGAGACCAATGTGTTGCTACTCCACAATTATTTCTATACAACATCATTGTTGGCACCACTAGTAGCCCAAATAAAACACGTATGGTTTTCTCATCCTATAATTTAACCTTTCTACTTCTATATTGTAATGCAAATTGTGCTCTTCATCCTATCAATGTTCTCCTATATTATTGAAGTTTATCCCAAGATATTTGCACTTTGTTATGTCTTCCAGAAGTTCCCTTTCAAAATAAAAATAAATAATTCTTTTTATTTTGATTAAAGAAGATCATGATCTTGGTTTTGTTGGTATTTACTTGCATGCCTACCTCCTTGTAAAAGTGTTCTAAGGCCTTTAAATGCTCTCTCAAACCTTATGTTGACCTTGTAATTAGAATGAGACCATCTTCATAAAAAATAAGACTCACCACATACCCAGGTGTTGTAGGTGAGTTGGAGAGGAGAGGGCAATCCTCCAAGGGAGGTCCCAGGTTCGAATCTTCACCCTACCAAAAAGCTGAATTGGGTACCCAAAATCCAATTGATAATGTTGGTGCGGGTAGGGTTGGGTGCGACTCCCGGGTGACTTTGACGGTATATAACCCCCTGTTCGTGGTCTCTCAGACCAAGGCGGCCCCACAAGGGGTTTTTCGCTTAAAAAAAAAAAAAGACTCACCACATATCTTCCCAAAAAAATATTGTTCCCTCCACTCAAATTTAGTCAATCTTCTAATTTATCAATATGTAAACCAAATGAAGTAAGTGATAATGGGCATCATTGTTTAACCCCTATGTAATTTCTAAAATATTCTTAAATGCCAACTTGCATTCTAATTTTAGGTTAGACCTCATCATAGAGTCTATGAATTGATGCTTTATACTTTTTTGGTATTCTCAATCCTTTTATTCTACTTCTAGACACTATATCAAAAGTTTTCTTGAAGTCCACAAAACAACAATAGGCTTCTTTTTTATTCAATATTTTCTCAATAATATGTCTCAAATTGATGACATGGTCTATTGTTGAGTGGTTTAGTTTAAAATATGCTTTTTCTTTTACCCTAATTCCTTCTTCTTCTACCCACGTGTTGATTCTACTCTCAACCATACTTCCAAACAACTTTAAAATAGGAAATTGACCATAATAGTTTGACATGTTGAGGGATTTTTTAGGTCTCCAATCTTGAAAAGATATATTGTTAGGCTTGTTGTCCAATCCCAAAGAAAGTCATGTTAGATGATGTTGTTGAATATCCTCTTGATATGTAGCATTAAGTCCTCTACTCCCCCTTTTAAACATTCACATTGTAGTCCATACATGTCATAAGCCTTAAATATTTCTAGCTTCACAATGCTTTCTTGACCTCCCTTAAGGGAAATATATTTGTTATTGTAATGGTTATGGAAGGGGCCTCTTATTCTTACTCTTGTTCACACAATTATTTTGCATATTCAATCTATTGGGTTCTTGTAATGTTATATTTTGTATTTTTTTAAGTTCCTTTCAAAATAGCTTTGCATTATCATTTCCTAAATAAATTAGTTCTTACCTTGCACTCACATGCTCCTCTTTTTTTGCTTTCATTATTTGTTTATATAAATTTTTGTTTTCCTCTTACTTACCCAGTTCTTTAAGAGCTCTCCTTACTACTTTTGTTGGAATATATTACATTAATTTGTACATGTCAGTGTACCACCATGGGTACATCTTTAGATTAGGAGTTTGTCTTAGATTAGGATTTGAGTATTTACTTTATGCAATGTAATAAATGCACAAGTATTATTAGAATGTGCAATGATGTAAATGTGCATGTGTCCACATGTACATGAGTCCTTAAGAATAGGAATATGAAGAGTCATAAGAATATGGAAGGCCAAGAGTCATGTCTCACTATATATAGGCCTTCTTATAGAAGTAACAAGTGAGAGCCATAGAGAGAAGGTAGATAACATTGAGTAGAATAGTAGTAGATACAATGTAGAGCATGTATGCAATATGGAGAGTTTGAGACCTCCATTTTTATCAATGTAATATTTTCATGAGCTTTCATTAATGGTTGTTTTATGAGTAGTTATAGAGTTTTCTCATGAGTTTTACATGCTTAGTATATTATCATTATCATAGCTTTAATATTGCATGCTCATTTTATGCCTTGTGGTTGCATTTCCTTTAATATATAGCATCAAAAGCTAACAGTGGTATCAAAGCACAAGGTAGATTGATAGGAGATAGGGAAAGCCACAAGAGATATTGAGAGGAGATAGGAAATATCATTTTCAAAAATTCTAAAGAGTTGTAGAAAAACTCTTGAAGACTAGGACTCAACATTGATTCCGCTAGTTTGACAAATCAACTAGTGAAGTTCAATATCTTTAGATTTAAAGAATTTCTATTAGCATTTTTTAATACTTTGTTATAGAGAAGAGTTGATTCAGATAAATTTGAGAAGCTTCCTACAATAGCTAGGAAGAATATCTTCTTTGAAACTGATCTAATACTTGTAGTAAGAAGTTAAATATTGATGAATTTGGAGGCCCAAGGAAAAAGTTCCCATTGCAAAATTTGTAGAATTGAATATTGAGAAAAGAGGAAGAGGTCAAAGGAGCCCTATTAAATATTGAAGAGAGAGGAGACTCAAGAAAGAAGTCCCCATAGAAGATTGAAGACTAAAAATTGTAGATTGAAGGAAGAAGAAAGCAACTCTAGAAGGAAGAGACCCAAGAGAAAAGATCTCAATAAAATTTGGAAGGAGAAAGAAGAAGAAGGCTAGAAAATCCCTATTGAAGGAAGTTGAAGAAGAGGCCACCAAATTGAGAAAATTTAAGACTATCATTAAATACCTGAAGGTTAATTTGTAAAGGAGAAAATCATTGATTTTTTTAGCAGAAGTTGAAGAGTCATAGGACAACAAATTGGAGGTAACATAAAGCTATATTTTGGAGAAAAGTAGAGCAGATTTGCAAAGGAGGATTGGACAACATTTGGTCAAGGAAAGGTGTTGCAAATTTTAGAAGTTAAAGGTAGCATTAGATAGCATTATAGTTGCAAAAATACACACTCTTGGACAACACAGTTAAAGGAGAAATAGGTAGCATTGGAAGCTGTAAATTAGATGAGTTTATGGTAGCAAGTTCAAGGAGTTATAGAGATGCAATATTAACAAGTTTAGAGCAACAATTTTTAAAAATTCTAAGAAAAAAATAGGTGAGTCAAACCACCAATAAAACTAGCTTCAAAAGGAGACCAAAAGGTATGCAATATTGGTGCTATAAGAGTTCATTATTTGAACATTCATATTAGCATTTTATTAAGTCTTTAAAAGCACCACATTTAAGTTTTCAAAGTTGCAAAAGGAAAGGTCTCAATTTTATATCTTCAAGGTTGAAGAAGATAACATTACAAGGGATTAGAACTTGTAGCAAAGAAATGAGAAATTATACATAATATAAGGAAAGGAAAGATCAACTCCTTGCTATCTCTTGGAAAATAAATAAGTCAATATATTACAACAAAGAATAGTAGTATCATATTATCCAAAAGGTAAAATTTTTGGCATAAATTAGAAGCTTGGAGTCACCATAGAAGGAGGAGTCGTAGTGGAAGAGTAGCCAACAAAGAAAAAGGAACGTGTAAGATAAAGCGCCATTACCACATCTTGGTGAAGAGGCATCACCATATTTAAACAAAAAAAATGTTATTTGATGGAGGTAAGCAAATAGATTGGATAGCGTATATGAATATATATAACAAGCTTGGAAAGCTATCATAGATTAAGATCTATAAGAAACATCCAAAAGAGCATGCAATCGTTAAAAGCTCAAGTTACAATGATAAAGAGTCAAGGAAGAGTAGCATCAAAAGTTGAGCATCCTATCATTGGAAGGTGAATGGACCAGTAGCCAAACGTAGAAGAACCACCACATTCAGACAAGTCAAGCCATCATTGAAAGGTAGAAACACTGAGCCAATGAAGCCACTAGAAGGAAGAAAGAGCGTTAGGTTTGAGCATCATTGGAGAGAAGTCGAAGAGACATGTTAGTTGAAGGCAAGAGACTAAAAGAATGAAATTGCATTTGGGAGTTACTGAAGCACATAACAGTCAAGAGAATCTAAAGGGTGCAATAGACATTTGGAGTGTTAGGGCAAAGAGGAACGAGCGCCACTAGGTAACATCATCCTGAGCAAGTGAAGAAGCCATTTACCACTTGTCATCTCACAATACCACTAGGTAACTTCATTCTGAGCAAGTGAAGAAGCTATTTACCACTTGTCATCTCATAGAAGGAGGAGAGTCAAATATAGATGAAAACCACTCATTATCGAGTGTTACATTGCAAGGAAGAGTGTTGATCAACGTACCTATATGGTTGGTAAATCAAAGGAGTAAAGTTATTACTTACCACTTGGCACGATAGAGGGCCAATCACTAAACATAGTTTGAGTGCAAGGGAAGTTCAACCACCATTGCAAAGGAGAAAAATGAGTATAACAAGGAGGAATATAGAACATTAACCAAAGGGATATTACAATTCATGAGAACAGGTACATACATGAAGGAATCAAGATCAAATTAAAGCTCATACATGGAGGTGTTTAGTACCTCAAGCCCACATGCAAGAGCTACATTGGAGAAGAGCGAGAGTTATGTCGAAGCACCCTAGAAGAAGCATCAATACTGAATGCCAAATGTCCAAGTAAAAAGAAGCACCAACCACCACATTCCTAGCATCTTCTTACACATAATAAAGGTACAAGTCATAAATCTACGAACATGGGAAAGAAGAGATATTGAGCAAGGCATGTAAGGACAATGTACAAGCGCTGCAAAGCAAGAGGAGAAGGAGATGTATTGAAGAGTCAAAAGACTGAGCACCAAGGAGCATTAAATGCAGGGAGAGCATATTTAGAATGTAGGTCGCAAAGTCAAAGAGCAGCAAGTTGAAGCTTTAGGCACCATATTCAAGAAGGTAAGAAAATATTTAATTAAACCTTTGCAAATTTTAAGGAGGAATAAGGCATAATATATTTGAAGTAAATATTAATTAATTATAATAGGAGAAATAAGGTGATAACCTTAAGAAAAGTATTGAGTGCCTTAGAAGATATTTGAAGTAAGAAGTCTTTTGAAAGTTTTATTACTCTATTCATTCTTGGAATTAATATTGCATTGAAATATTTGCAAAAAGATTAACTTGGAGAAATAAGGACTTCTACACCAAAAATTAAAACATTATTTGCAAATACCTTTGTTTTCTAAATTTCCAACTAGGGAGTTATAAGGAGTTCAACACCAATTTAGGCTCTTGAAATTTAGAAACCATACTATTGAAAATTGAAAGGTATAAGAATCACAACCTAGAGTTGTTTGAAATTTAGAAAATTATTTTTGATATTAGTCTCTTGCTCAAATTGAAGGGACATGGAGAATCCAACTTAAAAATTTTGAAGATAGAGAATTTTATCGTTAGCTTTCTGTAAAGAGAATAAAGTGCTTGTCTTAAAGAATAGGAGTTGAACATTATATTGAAATTATCATCAAAAAATTAGGGAGATAAAAGGGATTCAACTCAAAGGAAAACTTAGAAAGCTAAATACATCATCAAAACCATTCAATATTCAAAATACTAGGGAGTTAAAAGGAATTCTACCTAGAGATTTGAAAAATTAAACCTTTGTCAAAACCATTGATTGAACATTAGAAATTTTAGGGTATCCTACAAATTTGAGAATTGAAAAGAGTTCATTGAGTTTGATCTCTAAACTAGGGATTCATAAGGTAGACAACTTCAAAGCCTTTGAAAGATAAAAGATTCTATCAAAAACTATTCTCAATATATAATACTAGGGAGTTATAAGGAATTCCACTTCAAAGATTAAACTAGAAGAAGCATGGATGAAATAGTGAGGAATGCATTCAATAATGAAGAACTATTTCATGAATTGAAATTTTATTCACAAAACTTAATAGATACTCTTGATGGATACAAATATTTGTCTACTAGTAAAAAAGAAAGATTCTCTTTGTTTCTTAAGGAAGCAAAAGAAGGAAATTTTATGACATTAATTGGTTATCTTCATGAAGTACTTTTTAGAGCCTGGTGGAATACTCAAAACATAGTTATATTTACATCAGAAGAATGTTTGATGATATATCTATCATTAATTATTTTTTAATTTTTTCAAAACATGAAATGAAATGAACATACTAGCAATGAAATACTAAATCCTAGCCAATACTATTGTGATGATATACTAACTCACCATGAAGAAGATATATCACTAGTAAATATGTAGAAATTAAGAAGAAGAAGAAGAAGAAAGAAGAGGAAGCATGACAAAAAAGAAAAGATGAAGATGAAAGAAAATACTTCCAATTTGAATACAAATCAAAGTAAACCAAAGGAATAATATGAAGATATTGATTATTTAATTGATCAAGATACAGGTAAGGAGCAATATAAAGAAAGCAAAAAAGAAGAGCTCATGTTCTAAAACTAGGATGAAGACCATATTGAAAACTAAAGTCTTTAATACCCAAATAATGTAATATAGAGAGGTGTTGGAATATATTACATTATTTGGTACATGGCAATGTACCACCATGTGTACATCTTTAGATTAGGAGTTTGTCTTAGATTAGAATTTGAGTATTTACTTTATGCAATGTAATAAATGTACAAGTATTATTAGAATGTGCAATGATGTAAATGTGCATGTTGTCCACATATACATGAGTCCTTAAGAATAGAAAAATGAAAAGTCATAAGAATATGGAAGACCAAAAGTCATGTCTCACTATATATAGGCCTTCTTATAGGAGTAACAAGTGAGATCCATAGAGAGAAGGTAGATATCATTGAGTAGAATAGTAGTAGATACAATGTAGAGCATGTATGCAATATGGAGAGTTTGAGACCTCTATTTTTATCAATGTAATATTTTCATGAGATTTCACTAATGGATGTTTTATGAGTAGTTATAGAAGTTTCTCATGAGTTTTACATACTCAGTATATTGTCATTTTCATAGCATTAATATTGCAAGCTCATTTTATGCCTTGTGGTTGCATTTACTTTAATATATAGAATCAAAAGCTAACAACTTTACATTCTTCATCATATCATGCATTTGTTGGAAATATGTCTTTTTTCCTTCTTCCTAACTTTAGACCTTTTATACCCTTTTAATGCCTCTAGAGTTATGATTGTTAACTCACAAATCTTGCTTCATTTATCTCTTATTTCTTCTTCCTTATTTTACACCATTTATTTTATTGCTTCCTTGAAAATTAAAAAATTCTCTTGGGTTACAAGGACTTTTCCTCTATTCATGATTAATGATTGAACTACATTTTTTCTATTTATTGATTTTTTCCTGCTATCAAACTATAACACAGACACAACACTTTCCTGAGCCCTCCTCTTACTATGGTTGTTGCACTTGATGCACAGTCTATGTTTGGTGGTGGTATGCTAGCATACAACTCTTATGCATAATAAGATGTTAGGACCACATGAAAGCTTATAATTGACAACAACACAATATATGGCACACTAAAAATGGAAAGAGCTTTATTAGGAATACAAAAATAAAATTATAGAAAAGGTTCATCCAATACCTTGTGAATGAGTGTGGCCCTCTTGTTGAGCCTCCACTTTCTTTGGACTTGCCTAAGGGTCGTGCTCCATACCCTCACTCTAAAAATGGCTACACCTTGGACAAAGACACTTTTTTCTTGCTAGCTTGACTTTCTACCTCTTACTCACACACTAGACTCACTATCACTTCCTTGGGAAATTGTTATCCTATGATTCCTAAAGGACAAACACACATAATATTTTTTACAATACTCCATACAATCTTTGAAGAGTGTGGGCCAGTGATATCCTACATCTAAATCCTTGTTGTGAGCTTTCTAGAGAAGTGTCCTCCACACCATCATGGGACTCTACAATCAATTGCTTTCTTACTCTCATCCAACTACTCATTGATACTTCCCATATAGACCCACTGAATATAAATTTTTTTACATTACTAAATGAGGTCAACTAGCTTGAGCAATCCTCCTCTTTGTTCTTGGCATTACATCATTTGGAAACCTCACTTTGGCTAAGTACCACCAGATGTCTACATATTCCTCTAGAATGGCTTCTAGTGCTAATAACATTACATCAAGAAACTCATCATCTTCACATTCAGATCAAACTCCCTCATATGCTCTCAAAAGATCATTTGTATTGATATGTTTCTTACCCAATAAATCAACAATATCAAAATCAAATTCTTACAATAGGAGAATCCATTTGGTTATCCTTCTTGATGGATTGGTCTTAATGATAATATACTTGAGAGAAACATGTGTAACAATAGTGAACTTTTACCCCAAAAGATAGTTCCTAAACTTCTTGAGAGCAAAGATGATGACTAGTGCTTCATTCTTTGTAACTATACAACTCATATTTGCACCACTCATTTGTCTACTTCTAAAGTTGATAGGATGATCATGCCCATTATCATACCACTAACTTAATGTACTCCCAAGTTCTATGTCATATGCATATGTGTAGACAATAAATAGATTAATCTAGTCTAGATTCTTCAACAATGGAGTCGTGATCAAGGATCATTTTAGTTCCTCAAATGTAGCCTTAGCTTCTTTCTATGGTTCATAGGGCATATCCTTATTAAGGAACTTTATTAATGGTAGTCCAATCCTTGAGAATTTCTTTGTGAACCTCTTTTAATATACCATATTTCCCAATACTGATCATAACTTACTCTTAGTACTCAAATTGTAGCTCCTTAATCTTAGCAACCTTTACATGATTGATTGCAAGTCCTTGTTGGAAGACCACATGAACCAACAAGACACCTTTGGTGCATCCAAATATGCATTTTTTAGGATTGATTGAGGCCATAGATTTATCCAGCCACTAAAATTCCTTCTCAAGAGTAGCTAGATGATCTACCTTCCTTTTAAAAATACAAAAAACATATAGAACAAATTTGATAAAAATTCTAGTATAAGGTTTAAATACCTTATTTATCAATCATTGAAAAGTCACAGGTGTAGTGTACAACCTAAACGACATCACTCGATAAACAAAGGTGACCCATGAAGTGGTGAAGGTTATATTTAGCTAGTATTTATTTGAAATACAAACCTGATTAGCCACTATATCCATCCACAAAGCTATAACACTCTTGTCTTGCAACTTCATCCAAAATTTGATCTGAGAAGAGGAGTGAATAATGGTATTTCTTTATAGCCTTATTCAAATTTTGATAATCAACACAAGCCATTAACTTCCCATTCTTCCAAGTTCCTTGCAATGATGATTGGAGACACCCACTCTAAGTTATCTACTAGAAAAATGAAACCTACATTCAACAACTTTTCTATATCTTCCTTGATAGATTTGGCAAAATTTGGATTTATATGATATGACATTTGCTTCATAGGTTTATAATCATAGATCAACTCTATCAGATGCCTCACTAAATATGCTTATCATAACTATTTATGATAAAAAGTGAACAAACGAGTATACCTATGAAAGAGCCAAAAGTAATACTATTTTTCATGCTCTTCTATTACATCCCCAAAGTGTAACTTTTGTAGCTAGTTCTCCATTTATTCCTTAGAAAATTGATGTGGGTGATCTATTGGAGCATCAAGAAGGATTTCAACCACCAAGACATCCATGTCACTTTATTCATTTTTAGTATCCACCTCACTCATAGTGGCATAATCTAAGGTTGTCCACTTTCTTTCTTACTCCTATTTTTGTTGTCTTTAATGTATGAGGTTGAGGTATCACATATATTTTCACTTGCTTGGTACCTTGACCAATGGTCATGTACCCTTTATACCAGTAATTATGAGCATGGTATTTTTTTAATAATGGCCTTCCTAACATTGCATAGGCTACTAAACCATCTTTCATGACTTGAAAATCTACCACATGTATGACTCCCATGATTGATACTACTACATCAGAGACTATTCCTATTGGATTTGTTTTTCCTTTATTCAAGATGGATGATCTATTGCTAGTCCTAATTTTTTTAAAATAGATTCTGTCATTATATTAATAGTGGTTCCACCATATACCATGACATCAAGAATAGAAATACCTTTGCACAAGACTTCAACTTGTGGATCATATGGGTCAACCTCTCTTTCAAACACAATAAATTTGACCTTCCTCCTTCATCTAAACTGATTTTGTTATGTAGATACCTTCACTTTTACTATGATAACACTAATAGCTACCCATACATGATGTTGGTGGTTTGCTTTGACAAATCCTCCATGACTGATTATGGTGTTTGGAATACCAAGATTGAAAAATCTTGAACTCCCCATTTTCTTCTCTTCTTTTTGGGATTTTATTTCTTCTTCTTGGCCTTATTTCCTTTATTATGAGTCTTATCATGAGCTTGCTTCATGCCCATGATATTAACTTCTTCATTATCTTGAACAAGATCAACATTGTTAACTAGAGCTTTGCTCTTCTCATTACTATTTTTTCCTAAAGTAGATGCCTTACTATGGCAATTTGTCTTGCAATACCCTTTCTCCATGCACTTATACCAAACTACCTTCAAAAAATCTTCCTAACATATTTATCTCTAGATTGAGATTGCTAAGTTCCTATATCCTTTCCTTTTAAGAAGTTGATTGCAAGTTGTATCATTTTTTTATTAGATCTACTTTAGCTACAAAAAAAGGAAGATGAACTTACTATTGTCATGATTGTTGTTTGTGAAACTTGGCTAGAAGCTATTGGAACTGGTACTGGTGAAACAGGCTCCTCCTGTAGACTCTCCTCTTGACACTTTAAAACCTCATACGTGTGTTGGGTAGTCATAGGTTGTGCATACTTGACCCTTGACCTAATTATTTTATTAAGATCTACAATAAAATACTTACAAAATATGTTATCCACACCCTCCATGAGACCATTAGGCAAGTTCTCCTTTTGTAACTATACCTCCACCTTATTTAGAAGCTCTTGCATTAATGTATGGTAGTCAAAAAATTTCTCTTCAAGTCCTTGAATTAAATTTATTATCTTGATCTTAGGTCAACATATTTCTAGTATGGGATATACTCCTTGATCATATTTTCACAAATCTCATGCCACAAATTCTTTATATGCTCCTCTTGCATCTCATACCATCTAAAAGCAACACCATCTATAAATATTGAAAGGAACTCCATCTATTTCTCCCTCCATGTTAGGCCATTACAAATTTTAGCTCTCTTATATTATTGAATGAAGGCCTTGGAAACTTCAGAAGATTGTGTTGAAAAGAAAGGAATTTTTCCATATTTACTATGGCCTTGAATCCTAAGTATAACTATTCCTAGTAAAATATCCAAGGCTCATAAACTGGAAGCTGAACCTGCCTATAGATTATTGTGAATACCCAGTTTACCAAATTCTCCCTACAAGTTCCTTACTTTTATGCCTCTAGTGGAGATACACAAATAAGAACAAGATAAATCAGGTGATAGACTATGATGGTGTAGTTATAAACTATCCACAAGATCACCAAAACATACACTTGTTAACCATACATCACCATACAAGTACACTTATGAGTATAACAAACACATTCTATATGAAGGAGATCAACTAATGGTAATGCTTAGTAAGGACCCTAGTAAAGAGACTTTACCACATAGTAAATACCAGGGTACCATGGTAAAAATGAATTATTGGGCAACAACACCACCAAAGAGGAGTGGTCCCAATAATAGAACCAAAAATATAAAACTATGGCATGCGCATGAAGAACACAAGCTTATACTGAGAGGGGGGGTGAATAATATAAGATAAAACTTTTCTCTTTTCTTTCCAAAGCAATAAATTCAAATAATATCAATGCAATAATGAAACAATGCACAAATCACCATACACATAAGAGATAAATATTTTACGTGGAAACACCCTCTTGGGAGAAAACCATGGCAAAATATTGCTTATATTTTTTTAAATAAATTTTGTGGGCACCAACCCACATAAGGCACCAACCCCCTATACAAGTTTATGGACACCAATCCACAGGAGACACAAATTCCCTATACAATTTCATGGACACCAATCCATAGAAGACACCAATCCCCTTGCTCAGGTTTATGGAAATCAATCCATAGGAGACACAAATCCCCTTGCTCAAGTTCGTGGACACCAATCCACAAGAGACACCAATCCCCTTGCTCAATTTTTTGGACACAAATCCACAGGAGACACAAATCTCCTTGCTTAGGTTTGTGGACACCAATCCATAGGAGACACCAATCACCTTGCTCAAGTTCGTGGACATCAATATTGCTCACAAACACTGCTCAAGTGTGCTCCAAAATCTACTCACAAACATTGCTCAAATCTACTCCAAAATCTGCTCACAAACATTGATCAAATATGCTCCAAAACTTACTCACAAATACTGCTCAAATCTACTCCAAAACCTGCTCACAAATAATGCTCAAATCTGCTTTAAAACCTACTCACAAATACTGCTCAAATCTGCTCCAAAACTTAATCAATAATAACATCAAGTTCTTCACCTTTTCTTGATTTTGCTTTCTTCAATTAAAAGCAATTCAAACATATTCTATCCAAAATTCTTTTAACTTCATGAACATATAGAGGATGATATGCACTAGTGTAGAAAGCTTCAAATGGTCAATATGTTCTTCACATTCATTTAGTTTGTTGCTTCCACATATCTCACATTTATTATATTTTAAAGGTAGCTCTAATCTAGCATTAGATAACTTACTTGTGTATTGAATTGGAGATGCTAATACCTTGCTCTTATTCCACTATCATGTGCACCTTTTCTTCTTCTTGAAATGGTTGAATTGTCCTTCCTTGTCAATTGAATGCTTGGGTGAATATGTGCACTCAATCCTCTTACTCTATTCTTTGAAGTCTTGACTTGTTTCAAATCTATGCCCTCCAAATCTGCCTCAATAATGATGATCTTCCTTTTGCATGTGCTTTCCAAATCTGCCTTGAGAAAATAATTTTTATTTTGTATGTGCTTTATAAATCTGCCTTAATAATAATGATCTTCTTTTGAAACATATAAAATAAAACTTTATAACAACAACATGACTCCTTATGTCTCCCTTTTATAACTTGTAAAATAAAACTTTATAAACAACAAACTGAATCCTTATATCTCCTTTTAATAACTTGCAAAATAAAACTTTATAATAATAATAACATGACTCCTTATATCTCCCTTTTATCAAATTTAATTAAAAAACTTTACCCTTGCCTTACATAGTAAAACTTAGCAAGCGACGGATGAGATTCGATCTTCTGACCTCTAGTAGTGCAGTGTCCTAATGCGGGCTTGTGATCAATTGGGCTAACCCAATGGATGAAACCAAAAGGGCACAATAGAATACTTAACTCCTTCGTTGCGCTATCTCGAACATCAAATACTTTAGCAAAATAGGTGTCGAGGAGATTTGATACTCGAACCTTCTACACCACAATGCCCTAACACGAGGTAGGCAACCATCTGGGCTACCCCAGTGAATGAAATGAAAGGGCACAATAAAATACTTAATTATTTTTTTGCGTTGTCTTCAAACACCAAAAGATTCAACAAAACAAGCATCAAGAAAATTTGACCCTTGAACCTTCTACACCACAACGCCCTAACACGGATTAGTCAACCAATTGGGCTACCCTAGTGGATGAAATCAAAGGGGCACAATAGAATACTTAACTCCTTTGGATCGCTAATACGTCATCGAACTTGCACTTCTCTCCTCCCTTGTCTTCTACTCGTTGCTCGCTCTCCTTTCTTGTCTTCTACTCGTTGCTCACACTCCTCACGAAGGATATTCGATTTTCTTACTTCTTTGTAAAATGAATTATTGCCTCATATTAATATGCTTTTCCTTTGTCTTTTGCACCAAAGGAGGTTAACCCATCATTTAAACATTTGAATTTTAATTTCACTTTTGTATGGTGCGCTCAAGGAGGTCGGCCCATGCATATTTAATTTTTGAATTTCAAACTCACTTCAAGTCGGCCCACTCTTTTTGCCTTTATATTATAATATTAAATCTATGATTTAAATATTATAATATTTGAATATCTATTTAAATCTTTTGATTTAAATATTAAATCACCCTTGAAGATATTTTTCTTGACATCAATGACAACTCATATGATTAAATCACCCTTGAAGATATTTGTCTTGACATCAATGACAACTCATATGATTAAATCACCCTTGAAGATATCTGCCTTGACATCAATGACAACTCAATAATTCTAACAACACACAACACTTTTCCAAGTCCTCCTCTTACTATGGTCATTGCACTTGACACACAATATTTGTTTGGAAGTGGTATGATAGAATACAACCCTTATGCACTATAAGGTATCAAAACCCAATAAAAACTCATAATTGATGGCATCATAATATGTGGCACATTGAAAATAGAAAGAACTTTATTAGGAATACAAAATACAAAATTACATGAAACACTCACCCAATTGCCTTGTGAGTGAACGTGACGCTCCTGTTGAGCCTTCACCTCCTACGGGCTTACCCAATTATTGTGATCCACACCTACACTCTAAAAATGGCCACACCTTGGACAAAGACACTCTTTTTTAGATATATTGACTTGCTAGATCTTACTCACACATTAGACTCTCTAATACTTCCTTGAGCTCACACTTGCTCAACTCAACTTGACTTACCTCTTATGAAGGGTCTTTCTCCTATTTATAGGCTTATGAGAGCTAGATATTACATTCATGGAGAACTCTATATGGACACATAGAAACACTTTCTAGAGATCTCCTTTTTGGATTCTTTGCATAATATCAAGATATTTAAGATATCTTTCTTGGATTTTTCTTATGATCTTTTATGATTATATGAGATAGTTCAAATATCACATGTTTCTAGAGATTGTCCTTTTGAAATTTTCCTATAATTATATAATACTTCCAAAAGTACTTTTGATTTCCCTTTTGGACTTTTTCTATAATTACATAATACTTCCAAAAGTACCTTTGACTATCTATATTTCTAGATATTTTATTATTTACAACATATCTCCTTGTGACAAAGACAATTTACCATGACCATAACACTTTTACTTTTACTATTCACTGTTACTAATAAATTTTACTATAACTATTACTTTTCATTGTTACTATTCACTTTTACTATTCACTATTACATTTTACCTTGACATGTCCTGTTGGTAGTTTTGCCACACTAAATTGTGTTTACAAATTTTGAAAAAAGAAGATAAATAGTCCAGTTTTGTTGGTTTTACTGTTTTAATGTAATGTTTTGTTTCCTTCCTATAAGTAATTTCATTAAATAAAGAGGGTTAATTTTATTTTTGAAGATGCACGGTAAATTTTTCTCATAAAAATTAATGGAAGTCATGAGCAAAACGTCAAAGGGAAAAATCAATGGCAAAGAACGTCTCAGGATTGAAGGTGCAATGGAAATACTCTGAAAAGCTTTGGCAGTTTTTGTTTAAAGGAAAGCACCAGTAAAAGGAAAGTGCCAGATTTTTTTACCCCACGGAGGGGCAAAAATTATTTTCGCCCTTCCTTTGGGGCGAAACTACCATTCCGAAGGCTTTGTTCGAATGAAGAAGACAAGAAAATTTTGCAAGTAACGGAAATAAGCAAAGTCAAAGGTGCCTTTGGAAGGGGGCAAAAATAATTTTTGCCCCTCTTTAAGGTGAATTTCCATTTAAAGGCATTATGCGGTAAAAATCGAGTGCAACGCATGCTTAGTGAGGTCAAAGTCAAAATCGCCCCTCAAGAGGGATGAAAATCCCTTTCGCCAATATTTGGGATGAAACCCCAATTGAAAATGCTTTTCAAAATGCAAACAATTTGATGACATCGTTCGGGAGAAGATTAAAAAGTCAAAGTCAAAGGCGCCCCTCAGGTATGACAAAAATCATTGTCACCCCTCTCAAGGGCGAAATCAATCATTTTCATTTTGTTACCTGGCGGCTTGCAAAAACATAAGATTGCATGGGCGAAATTGATTCTTGCCCCTTCTTTTCAACAATGTTTTTTTTCAAAGTGTCCCTGTTGATAATATCTTTCGGGAAAAAACAAAGATTGGTAGAATTTAATTTTTAGAGCAATGAGATCAATTATTATAGGATTCTTTCTAAGAAGATGCCAGGATTAAATGCTATGCCCTAAAATAGGATGCGATCCTAGTTATTTTCAAGGCACCCTCCATGGATTTCATTCCTTTTCAAAGTAGAGTTAAATTTTGTTGATCTCCACTTGCAGGGGTAATATTTCGAGGCGTAAATGGAAGGAATGGCACCTAGAGTTTAATATCCAAGCTCCTGTTTGTTGTGTGATGTTGTTGAGTTTTGATGCACCGACACTTGGAACATTTTTTCCATCGTCCATCTTTGCTGATTTTCTAGGTACACTCCATAAAAATCGGATCGTTGTTTCTAGAAGAATGATTTGATCTAAGCATCACCATTACCAAGAAGAGAATTGCTATTGCTGATTTTTGACTAGCTAACATTTTTTTGTATTGTGCATTTAATTATAGAGGCGAAATCCTCTATAAATACTAAGCATTTTGATGTAATGAAAAAGGATAGACACTTTGTAGAAAAACACTTTAAGTTTTCTATATAAATAGGAAGACATTCGACTTCTAGTTCCTTGAGTAGCATTGTGTTTGATCTCTTTCTGCTTGTTATTTCTGATTACGTTCATGTCAATTATTTTTTAATTTTAAATTTTGCATCTGAATTTAACTACTTGTGAGGGAGTGAATACAAAAATGCTATATTGGAGGTTATCTTGGTAAGTTGTGAGTGGTTCCTGTGCCTTTCTTCCTATTATATGCTAATTAATACTTGCTATGAATTTTTACTGTTAGTTTATTCCCACCTTATGTTTTCGGCTTATAGTCATATTTCCCATTCCTTTTTGTCATTTCCCATATCTTTCCTGTAACCCTAAGATTTAAAATGATCATTAGTTATAGTACAAAACCAACCCTCTCTAGATATTGGCCCAAAGGGCATCTCTCTCCTTCAGCCTTTCAATGTTTACCGGGTCTAGGACGCACAAATAATATTTTTTACTTAGGAAGATTTATGACCAACAGTTTTTGGCACGCCCGGTGGGACACAAAAGTTCCACTTTGAACAATATTAAGGTTTGATGTTTGCCTTTGTACTATATGATTAGAAAATCTGGAGACTCAGCTTTACCCAAAAGCCTTCGAACATGAAGTGAGCGAAAGCCCTCTTCATGATCACAAGATTGAAGTCCAAAAATCCAGAAGATCCCGTTGACTTACATACTAGGTTAGTCACTCCGGTTGGCCCATAAAGTGTAACATCTTCATAGTTAGCTGGTGTGTTCTTTGTTTCTTCGAGTCCTACTAGCATAGCCACTAGTTTTCCACATCCCCAACCACACACTCCAGTCCACATGGCCTAAAATCTGCCACCACAACCACCAAGGCAGTTCCTAGCATGGAACCACTTTGGACCTCTAAATCTATAAGCTAAGAACCTGGTTTCACAAGAAGCAATGACAACTTTGCCTACTTATGATGGTATGGAGAAGACAACTGAAGAACACAAGGTTATACTGAGAGGGGGGGTGAATAGTATAAGAGCACTTTTTACTTTTCTTTTCAAATCAATATTATATAGTATATAGATAGCAATATCAATAGTAGTAATCAAAGCAATGCACAAAACACCATACACAATAGAGACACATATTTAACGTGGTTCACCCAAATATGGCTACCTCCACGGAGAAAATATTTCTTCTAAATATTTCTTAAATAATCTCTTGGGAATCCTTCCCAATTACAATGTTTATGGACCTCTGTCCAAAGGAGATGCTGATCCCCTAAATCTGGTTTGTGGATCTCTATCCATAGGAGAACTCCTTCTCCTCTACTCTTGTTGGTGAACCTCTATAATACTACTACCTCCACTATACTGGCTTGTGGATCTCTCTCCACTAAAGACTCGTATCCCTACCCTCATTGCCCTGGCTGATGGATCTCTATCGACTGGAGACTCTGTCCTCTCTGCTCTATCACCTACAAAGCTCTATCTCAATTCTATACTAAACACAATCCAGTCAGTCTAGCATAGTTCTGCTTAATATCTTGCACTAAATACAGTCCAGTCAGTCTAGCACAAGTTTGCTCAATAAGCTCACTCAAATATGCACTAGACACAGTCCATTCGGTCTAGCACAAATCTGCTCAATTCTTTCACTAAACATAGTCTAGTCGGTCTAACACAAGTCCACTCAAATATGTACTGAATATAGTCTAGTTGATCTAGTACAAATATGATCAATCGGTCCACTCAGAACCTACTCAAATCTACTCAATAGGTCCACTCAGAACCTACACAACTTTGCTCAACAGGTCCACTCAAAACCTACTCAAATTTGCTTAATAGGTCCACATAGAACCTGCTCAAATATCCTCAATAGGTCCACACAGAACCTACACAACTCTACTCAACAGGTCCACTAAGAACCTATCTAAATCTTCTCAACAGGTCCACATAGAACCTATCAAAATCTGCTCAACAAGCTCATACAAAACTTATCCAAATCTGCTCAACAGGTCCACACAAAACCTGTCCAAATCTTCTCAACAAGCTCACACAGAACCTGTCCAAATCTGCTCAACAAGCTCACATAGAACTTGTCCAAATCTGCTCAATAAGTCCTCTCCAGGACTTGCTCAAATATGTATCGTAAGCTTCCACAAAAGCTCACACAAAATCAGTCAAAAAGTCTTCTCAAATACTTACCTCAAATCTGCTTAACAAGTCTACACAGAACTTTTCCAATCTCATAGAAACATAAAGAGAATTGTTAGAGACTCAATATGTTTTTTACTCAATGTTCAATCACTTTATCAACTCAATCTCATAGAAGCATAAAGAGAATTGTTAGAGACTCAATATGTTCTATACTCAAAGCTCAATCACTTTCTTAACTCAATCTCATAGAAGCATAAAGAGAATTGTTAGAGACTCAATATGTTCTATTCTCAAGACTCAATCACTTTCACAACTCAATCTCATAGAAGCATAAAGAGAATTGTTAGAGACTCAATATGTTCTATACTCAAAGCTCAATCTCAAATCAAATCAGAATATAGAATGGTTTATTTTATGGAACTTGAACAATAACTTCATACATCCACTTGACTAGGCTCAATCAACTCTACTCAACCAATCACTTCAAGAAACAACTCTTTCTCACAAACCCTAGTCCAAGCATGTATACTCCCACTCAAAATATTTCCAACAATGCTCAACAACAAATCTCACATAACAATGATACTCATGTTCTTTTCTAACTCAAGTTCAAGTTCTTTGCATAACAACTCACTTCAAAAACCATGCTTATAAAATATTCTTCACATAACAATGATACTCATGATCTTTTCAAACCCTAACTCAAGTTTTTCACACAACCAATGGCTTCAACAACAATGCTTATAAAACAAGGTTTTAATCACAACTCTCAATTCAAAAAACCTTGAAGCATTAACTCAAAACACTCCACTCAACCAATGGTCTCAACAACAATGCTTATCAAACAAGGTTTAATCACAACTCTCAATTCAGAAAACCTTGAAGCATTAACTCAAACACTTTCGAAAAGGAAACCCTAATCAAATCCTTTTCACTCCAAACTTAATTTTTAAGTAAGCCAATCAACCAACTCAACCAAAGAAGAATTTTCCCATACCTTTTTGCTTGACTAGGAGTTGATCTCACAAATATGCCACACTCACAAATTTCTCTTTTCCAATCTCAATAAGGGTTAGAAGACTTCAATCAAATCACAACATAAAATAATGATCCAAAATACACCTTATTAATCCAAATCAAAAGTAACATTCACCATAGTCTTCTTTTAATAGAAAAACCCTTATACAAAAAATAATGCTCAAAAGTCTTAATAAGAAATTAATTAATAATTTAATAAAACTCCTTATTACTCCTAAAATAGTAAATCTCAAATATCAACCCTTACAAAATAATCCTTAGCAATCATTCACCATTAATTTCAAATATCAAACCTTCCACAATAATCCTCAACAAACATTCACCATAAAATTCATGTCTTAATGTATAAAAATAATAATCAATTATGCACCCTTATTCCTCCAACATTAGGCAACTAACAAAATTTAAATCAAAATTAAATACCTTGTCTTCGGAGGGAATCGAACCCTCAACCTCGTCTCACCACAAGCGCCTTAAATGCAGCCAAATTCGTCGCACAAGCCAAGCGCTCGTTCGAGATTAAAGAAGCACCACATGTTTCTTAATATCACGTCACCTTCCACCAAGGGTAAAATGTTGTGCGCCTTGGGCGTCTCAATCAACACATAAAACAATGCACGCGACAATTCAAAACGTCAACCACCTTGCTGCCAACGCCTTTGCACTTTCCCAACTACCACTAGGTCATGCTTGCCCAATGAAACTTGAGGATGAAAACTTCCTCCTTTATCCCTTCGTTGCCAAGTTTTTGTAAATGCACAAGCTCTCTTTTCGCATGCCACCGATTATTAATTTGAGCAAGGGTAAATAAAACTTAGGTTTGTTGGACATATTTATATGCTCCTTCATTACATTAACGACGTCAACGCTCACGTGCTTCCTTCAATGACATCGACGGTAAAGTCTTCAAATGCCTTTTATTAAACCCAACCTTTGCGTTTAACTTACTTTAAACTTTGTGCTTTGAAATATTTTTCCCTCCAAAACCCAACCTCAGGGTTTTATAAAAAATAATTAATTATCCTTTGTAAACCAAATAATATTATAATTAAAATTATAATAATTTATTTGGGTTTTTCACCACCTTGGATAAATATTAAATTATAATATTATATCCTTCCATTGCTTATGATATATTTGCTTTCAAAGGAGAAATGAAACTACTTTCTGACCCATTCTTTTGGGTGTAAAATAAAAATATTTTAACCCATTATAAACTTCCTTTAAACTTTGCACTCGAACTGAAGAAGAACTATCATTGGCATCTTGAAATCAATGACAACTTTGGCTTAGGGACTCAAAATATCCAACAACAACTTATGAGCATGTCCAAGACGTGGTTGCCTTGGAAATAATCCATAGCATCACAGACGAGGATATCATGGTAATATTGCTCGTGCTCTCTCTTAGAGGTAAGTTGCTTTACTGGTATCGATCATTATAGTCTACCACCATTACTACCTGGGACCAGTTGGCTGAATTACTGATAAAAGGTTTCAATGAACAAGCAGATCCGTTCTCTATGTTGCATCAGTTTACTACCATTTAGAGGTATCCACAAGAGGAAATCATGGACTTAAATTTCAGGTTCACCCGAACTTAGCAGAGAGTTCTTGATGGTCTCCGTCGACTCCTGAGCAAGCAATATTTTACTACATTTGAGATTTCAACTCTGACATAAGTATGACCATCCGATAGTCCAATATCAACATATTTTCCAATTTTTATTCTACTACATGAAAGGCCTAAGTTGACCTGATTGCTATTGGTAAGCTCCCCCCAAAAATGGTTCATGATCTTCCACAATACTTGTACACTAATGCATCTTCTTAGCCCTTTTCCATGTCCCCTATGTATCCAGTCCTTTCATGGAATTTGAGTACATATCAGACCATGATGATAGTTTTTGTCCCCCAAATTCCTGCTCCAACCATTTCGTAGTTACCCGCTCTAGTTCCATTCCTAGCACTGCCATATCCACCTGTACCTCTTTCATTACCAAATTTGCCAACACCCTCAAATCCTGATCCACAAAAAAGGTGTTGAAAGAGTTGCAGTCAATGAACTTGGCTATAAGAGCGATGGGTAATGAGATCATAGTGATTAAGAGAAAGCAGGCTGAAAGAGATTTCCAACCTAGGAGATTTCAACCATCGTTGATCACTAGGGAGCAAGTAGATTTGACCAACAAAGCATCTAAGAGAAATTTGATTGTGTTGACAAATGAAGAAGCTGGCACATCATACAAAGCATACTGGTGCTCTACGTGTAATGATCCACATGGTGAGGAAACTTGCATGGTTCATCTGAACTACGTGCAGACATTGGCGAAGAGTCATTCCTATGGTCAAATTAATATGATCATAGAAATTGATCATAATTTCATGGTCCCTTATGAAGCACAAGTTTCAGTTCTCATGAGAGATGGAAGAAAACCCATCATCGTGGACCCAGTTGAGATGGAGCTCCTGAAGGTACCCATAGACTCAAAGGTGCAAAGTGAGAAAAAAAATGTAAGCGAAGATAGTTATTCTGATACCCAAGCCAAATGCACCCATCCTACTAAAAGATCTTTTACATCCACAAGCGAAAGAGAGATTGTAAGAAAAGGCTTCAACTTCACAAGTAAAAGTTGAAACGAAGGAACATGCCAGGGAAAAACTCAAATACCCATCCTTGACCAAGCGTCAGAGGGTCAAAACTACACAACAATATCAAAGTAGATATGAGGCTGCCAATGAAGGAAAGGAGTCTTGTGCATATACGTATAACATCATCAAAGAGTTGAGAATTCCAGCCAAGGTGAGTCTCTATGACACATTGCAATTGCCTGGACAAGTGGACTTGTTGTAAGAATCATTGAAATTTGTGAAAGATAAGGGAAAGAGTCTGACTCAGATAGTGTTAGCTCAAACACTGATGACTTCTACCACTGGAAAGAATAGATCACCCCCTTTCTACTTGTCTCTCAGTATGGAAGGTTGAGTTGTGCATAATTGCATGATCGATTTCGATGCTGCAAAGACTATCATGCCAAAGGTAGTTTACGACGTTATGGGTCTGGAATATACAAGGAACAACCCTAGAATTTTACAATTATATGGAACCCCTATTAGGATAGTGGGGGTAATCAAATACATCCCCATTGTATTGCACAAAATACCTCATATCACTGTGATCCAATAGGTGGTCGTGGTTGACCTGGAGCCTTACTTCAGCATGTGCTTGTCACGGGAGTTTACTGCCAAGTTGGGAGGCTACCTTTCTTTGGACTATTCTCATTTGGATATTCCTATCAAAAGGAGGAGAATCAAAATTTATAATGAGAAGCCTTCAACTTATCACATAGAGAAGATTGAAGAAGAAGATAAACCCATGAATTTTGTCAACTTGATGACCAAAGAATTGGAGGAGTTAGAATTGATGGAAGAAGTTCTGGATGAGCTTCGGATAGAAGACGGGTTTTTAATACTCAATTTTAATGTCATTATGGAAAAAAATTGGTTGTTACACCATCTCTAAGCCTGAAAAGGGTGAAGCAAATATATCTGATGATCAAGATCCTTATTTGGATCAATTAGGGAAGTTGTACTTCGATGATGCAAGGTGTAAGAATTGCATAGGAGCAGGGATCATTCTCATTTCTCCTATTGACATATCGAAGATGTACTCTTACCGACTGACATGGAGTTGTATAAAAAATGCCACCAAATATGAAGCACTCTGCTTGGGTATAAAAAAGGTAGAAAAGCTTAGGATCAAACAACTACAGATATTTGGATATTTTGAGCTAATGGTCAACCAAGTGACCAACAAGTGTGTCTCTAAGCAACATTACCTGAAGGTATACTGTAATAAAGTTTAGGACCTCTTAGAGGCTTATATAGTGTTGAACATCCAAGCAATCTTGTAGGATAAGAACAAGCACGTTGATATTCTGACATCCCTTGGCGCTAATTTTTCTCCAATTGAGCATGTGGTGAGAAAGCCCAAGACTGTGAGGTTGGTATATAGACCTTTAGTTCCTAAAAAAAATATCTTCTGGAAAGTGTTTGACAATGACGAACAGATTGTTAATTTCTTGATAAGAGAAGCTAGTAATGTGGAAGAAAGAACACTTGATGAGGAAGAAGTCAAGGAGTTGATCTAGTTGCGGAATAGTCATATCCCAAAGGGGTTGATTACACTTGAAAGTCTCTTTGATCAAAATGATAGAGCAAAAAAACATAAGATCAAAGTGGATGAAAAGGAGTACACTAAACTACAGTTGGGACCTAAGAAGATCAAAGTCTACATCAATTACACTCAATAAGAGATGGAGCAGATCAAAGAATTTTGCCATGAGTACCCAAACATTGTCACTTGGATCTACCAAGATTTGAAAGGCTACAATACAGATGTGATCCAACATACCATTGAGTTGCAGGAAGGAGTGAAACCCTTCAAGAAAAAGCAGATATCAATCAATCCCAATATTAAAACTTTGATGAAAGAAGAGTTACTAAAGATGCTGGAAGTCAAAATCATCTACCTGATTAAGCACTCTACCTGGGTAGCAATTTTGGTCCCCGTGAGAAAGAAGAATGGAGATATCCGCCTATGCATGGATTTTCAAAATTTAAACCAGGCATCTCTGAAGGATCACTATCTTCTACCACAAATTAATTAGATTCTTCATGTGGTTGCTAGTGCTAAGAGATTCTCTTTGTTAGATGGATTCTTTGGCTATAACCAAATCTAGGTCAAGGATGAAGACCTATACAAAACAGTGTTTACCACAAAATGAGGAACTTTTGCTTATCAACGGATGCTATTTGATCTCTCAAATGCTGGTGCAACCTTTCAGAGAGCAATGAACATAGCTTTTGATGAGTTGTTGAATCAAGTTATTGTTATTTACGTGGATGACATGACTTTTTTCTCTCACAACAAGGAGTACCATAGTCTACATATGAGACAGGTGTTCAAAAAGTGTTGGGAGTTTAGAATATCAATCAACCCAAAGAAGTCCATCTTCACAATAAAAGAAGAGAAGCTCCTAGGCCATGTTATTTCGAAAGAAGGTTTGGCTATTGACCCAGCTAGAGCTGAAGCCCTCATGAAGCTTATGTTGCCAACCAACAAGAAGGATTTGCAATCATTCTTTGGGTAGATAATTTTTTTTCAAAAGTTTGTGGCAGATTTCATCCAAGTGGTAAAGCCGATGACTGAGCTATTAAAGAAGAATGCTAAGTTCAAATGGATCGAGCAGAGGAGGCAAGCATTCAAGGAAATAAAAGAAAGAATTGCTCAAGCCCCAGTGTTGGTGAACCCCGATTACTCAAATATTTTATCCTCTATGTCGTTGGTGAGCAAGAAAGCTATGAAATAGTGCTTACACAGAAGGGAGATAATGGAGATGAGTGATTAATTGCTTTCTTGAGTTAAGTCATCCAATCATATGAAGAGAAATATAATTTCATCAAAACGTAAGTATATGCAGTGATGAAATCCTTGAAGAAGTTCTAGCATTTTGTTTCTCAAAGCAAAAAAATAGATTATGTTATTCATCTAGAAGTCTAGAGTTTCATCATTCAAGGAGAGCTTGGATACAAGAGAGTTGATTGGATCTCTAAGATCCAGGAGTACGACGTTGAAATCCATCCAACCAAGCTAGTTCGGGGCCAAGCATTATGTTAGGATCTTGCAAAAAGTGCTACATACAAATCCATGATTTTCCAACTTGAAGGTTCAACAAATAATTTTGCTAATCGCTCTGCAAATGATCGTGATTGGACAAAGGATATTATCAAATATTTCTATTTACGAAGATGTCCTTCACACCTTAATACCTCACAAAGGAGATTCATACTTCAGGCCCTTAGGTATGTGATGTTGCCAAATGGGTTGTTCCATAAAAATATTGATGGAGTACTCCTCAGGTGTATTCGAGAATTAGAGGAAAAAAGAATCCTAGAGGAGTTTCACTTTGGTCTATTAGGAGGCCATTATGCAGGGAGGCCAATGGCATTGAAGATTATCAAAGTAAGATATTTTTGGTCTACTCTCTTTGCGGATGCTATTAAAGTCAGTTAGATTTGTGACAAGTGCCAGAGATATGTCGGTAGAAGTAAGAATGCAATGTTAGCCCTTCATACGATTCAAGTAGAAACATCGTTTCAACAATGGGGCTTAGAATTTATTAGGGTAATTGATCCCAATTACTCTATTGAACAAAAATATATTCTGATTGTATTTGACTATTTTACCTGATGGTCAGAAGCAATCCCAACCAAGAAGACAAATCAAACAACAATTATCGCTTTTCTTGAGGGGTTAATAACTCGTTTTGGTATACCGAATGCAATCATAACAGATAATGGGACTCTCTTCATCGGTGTGAGGATCAATGAATTCAAGGGTAAGTATGAAATTTATGTGAAGACATCATCTAGCTATTATACACAAGGGAACGACTTGGCTGAGTCCACAAACAAGAATTTACTAAAAATTCTAAAGAGGACCATGCGCGATAACAAGCACAGTTGGCACTTGCTCCTGAACCAAGCATTATGGTCTGATCATATCTCCATGAAGAAATCCATTAAGACGTCTCCTTATTCCTTGGTATACGACAAAGAAGCAGTGTTGCTCGTTCATATTGAATTACTAGCTCTTCAGTCATGGCACTTGTATGGTGAAGATGATGAATATGATCCCATAAGCGTGATATTGGCACAATTTTTATAGTTGGAGGAAGAGAGGGAGAGATCATACAATACCTTCATGGAACATGCCCGAATGACGAAGAAGTGGTTTGAAAAGAAAAATTTTGAGAAGTCATTTGAGGTGGGTGATCTAGTGCTGAAATAGAACAAAAACAAGGCTAAGACTAGAAAGCATCACAAGTTTGAAATGATATGGGAGGGCCCGTTCTAGATTTCAGTCGTGAACCAGGTCAACTTGTTTTATTTGTAGGATATAAACGACTGTGCACTGCCAATTCCCGTAAATGGTCTTCATTTGAAGGCCTATCATCAATGACAAAATTTTGATCAAGTATGTATATATGTACATAAACCATTACTTTATTATGTTTTCAGTCAAGTATTTTTAAAATGATAAAATATATATATATTTTTTTTTTTTAAGTTGATTTCACCGAAAAATCATTTTCGCCTCCAAGGAAGGTGATTTCACTTCGAAAACACCTCATCACTTTAAAAAAATCGTTTTCATGCCAAATGTGTTTTTTAAAGGCTTTTGTCTTATTTTCAGGAGAAAAAGGGTAAAAGAAAGCAAGTTTGCTTTTTGGACTTCAAGGGTTTGCTTTTTCATTAAAGAGCACTCCGTTTTTTGTTAGAAGACATAAAATATTAAAATAAAAGAAAAGAAAAGAAAAAAAAACAAAAGCAAAAGTTAAAAAAAAGGCAAAAAATATTTTCGCCCGAAGAAGATCCTCTCCATGCCATGCATATTTTTTTTTTATTTTCGGGGTGAACTCCCTTGGTGCCCCTCAAGCATGTATTTTCAGAGTGAAACTCTAAGAAAAGAAAAAGAAACGTCTACATGTTTTTTTGAAACCCCCAATTGGCAAGATTATTTTTGGTAAGGGAAGGGGCAAAATTGATTTTTGCCTTGTTTTTTCCTAAAAAAGCACCTAGTTGCATTAAAAGCTTATTTTTTGGTGGTGAAGTTTTTTCGGGGTAAATTAAGGAAATAAATTATTTTAAAAGGGGCTGCAAGGCATGTAATTCCACAAAGCAAATAGAAGAAGTAGTTTCAGAGTGCAAGTTGTGTGAATATTTTTGCCCTGGGATGTTTTCAGCTAAGCAAGCACTCTCCTTTGACGTTTTTTGCTGAACAACGCTAATTTCAAAAAAGATCTTAAAGTTAATACATGAAATTGAATTCATTTCACCATCAAAGCTCTAGAAGACATTTTTGGTATTTTTATGCACGAAAATTAATTATTTTCACCCTTGAATACCGCCTATTTCTCACACGTGGCATTTGATTTTCCCGAGATGAGCTGTTAAATATCCAAATTACGCCTTCTAAGAAAAAAAATTGTGGAGTTTGATGTTCGAGGAAGATTTACAGTGCAAGGGTATTTTTAATAGTTAATGAGCAGTTTAAAATCATAAAAAAATGTGCCGAGCGAGAGAATCAAGGAGCACATTCGCCCGAATTCCTTAGGCGCGACACTTTCATTAAACTTGGTAGTCGGGGGTGAAAGTTATAAAATGGACGAATCAAAATCTTGGAGAGGATGAAAAATTAAGAGCATCATCGGATTGCAACTGCTTTGTTGTAGATTTGTGAGAGTGTTGCAGTGGGAGTTGTGATACAAATATGGGAAAGAAGGCTTATGAATCGAAGAAAGCTGTAGATCCGAAAAAAGTGAAAGGTGGTAAAAAAGCTAAAAAATCTAGGCGGCATGAAAACACAAAGCTTGACCCATATTCTGATACATTGGCTAAGATTGGAGATTGTTCTATTTTGAAAAAAGGCATAGAAAAATGATGCCAGGATGTGGAGATTGCTGTCAGATAAGGTTTGACGTCGGAAAGCCCATTAACCATTGCTTATTATGTGCAACTTTCTTGGTACTTGTGTACACCTGTGCATCCTTACCTTGAGCTGGTGATGGCGATTTCAAAGTTTTATTAGCCTGCAATAAGGGCCATCCGTAATGCGAAGGGAGAAAAATTGTTCACCATTTCACCTGGGGTAGTCAGAGAGGCATTTGCTTGTGGGGTGAAGCCTTCCTCGGATGTCATGTTTAAAAATATGAATCTCAAGGAGCAAGAGGAGAGGTACTAGTCAACTATGACATTGTACCAATTCATGGAGAGCCAGTTGATAAAGGCACCCCAGTTCAGAGCATTATTAGATTTTTTGAAGCCTCTTACAACGTTTAAAAGCCCAGATATGTTTTCTATGTTGGCTTGGGTGTCCGATCTTGCTATTGATGTCATAGTGTACAAATGGCAAGCAACGCTGGTGCAATGCATTTTGTAGGTGGAATTTTATGCCCTTACAACAATGTCGGCAAGCACAAACCCCATTTTATTCGATTGGACGGATTATGTGGCTCAAGCAATGCACACCCAGTTGGAGAGGATATAGAGCAAAGAAGCAATTTTATTTAGGCACGCTTCATTTTTGACCTAGTATTTCTTCTTCCACATGCACCTACGTTTTTATTTTATAGCAGTCAAGCAAGTTGATGAGGCAAACAATAAGCTGCCAGTATATTTGTGGACTCTAAGCTTGTCTAGGGGGGAGTCATTCTACAATTTTAATTACATATCTTTTGGCCCCAATCTCGAACTTATTTTTTATAAAAGTGAGAGAGTGCTAAGGGCAATGAGGGAAGAAATAGTCACTAAGGATAAAGGAAATATTTTCTTGTTGACATAGGGCATCATGGTGCAAATTTTTGGCTTCATCGAAAAATCGTTTCTCCTTCTATATTTTACTATCGAGCACCTCTTCGCAATGGAAGTTGTCCGTCAGACCGACTACATCAATGAAGTCTATGGGGTAGGATGAGGCAAGAAGACTACATGTACCATGCCATTTCACTTTAGTGGTATTGAAATAGATCAGGTTGGCTAGAATAAATTGATCAATGAAGCACTTTATGACATGGGTATGGTGGAGTTACCTCAGTGGTGGAAGTATGACCCTTTGGATCGGTTTGTAGATTTCATTAAAGCCAAAAGTTTTCATTGTTGTCTTAGAACTGATATTCAATGAAACAAAAATAACCTAGAAGGGCATGATATTGAATGGCATGTTGAGCAAATGATACCACTTCCACCATGGTATGATTTTTATGAGATGGAGGCTGAGTACAATCCTGCAGTTCACAAGAACCAAATTCCTCCCTTGGGTTTGGAAAAATGAAAGAACAGTTGTTGGTTTGGGTTGAGGAAAACATTACCAACTGGTGGGTTATGAGGGCCCATAGAGGGAAAACTAGGTTAGCTTATGGTATGGAAATGAACGAGGAGTTTTTATGTTTATGATGAATACTATGACATCTATTAGCTAATCTCTTTCGCTAAATATCTGACAACGAAGAGATCATGGCCGAACTTGAGAAGTTTATGGTTAAGAAAACACTTGTGGGAGAAGAAAGATATCCATAACCAAAGGTGCAACTCCAATGAAAGAAGAAGAATAAGAGTGAGGCACTCTCTTTCCTGAAGATATCCAAAAAGCCAAGAACAAGCACAGTTCCTTCATCAGGTGCAAATCCTCCTCCTACAGACGAAGCTACATAGGATGACATTTTAGAAGATCCTCCTTTGGCTCAGGTAGAATAACTTGTCCATCATATGGAAGTCGTAGATCTAGAGAAGGAGATGTAGGAGGAGCAAGACAAGGGTGAACCAGTGCCACAATCATCCTCATCATTGACTCAAAAGGTGTCAAAGCCTAAAGGTACGTTTACTACACCTTTTTCTCTTTCTCTTGAGCATTTGATTATTGTTGCACCCCATTATGTAGTTGTTGCTTCCATATCACCTCCATTTGGTATACCCTCCACCTCCATTTCACTTCCCATTTCCCAGTCCTCAGTCACCGATGCTATCTTCTTCTATTCCCACTTCTACTGTTTCCCTTTCTTTTAGTTCTTTTGCATCTGGTCCCAATCCATTTTTGCTCCCTTCTCCTCCATTCCAATAATTTCTATCATGGCTATAAGTACAAAATCTCCTCCTTGAGTGAGTGTAAATGTAGCCAAAACCCTCACTTTCGTTCCCTCAACCACTTCCATTCCACCAACCGTTCCCGTTTCCACTTCCCTTCCTGAGCCAAAACCTTAGCAGGATCATTTTCATCGTGATCCCTTTATTGAGTTGTAGGTGTTGTCAGAGTCAGAGATAGAGATTATACCATAGCATCCTATTGCAGTGAAGATGAGCCAAGTCTTACTAAGTTCATCATAGTGGTTGAAAAGCCATAAGATAAAAGAATCTCAGGCTCTAGAAAAGACATTGAATAAGGTCGCTTTTGAACCCAAAACTATGGAGTCTCATACTGTAAAAATGATTCCCTAGGTCCAGAAGCCTCAAGTAAAAATGGCTCCAGGTGATTACACTTATGAAGTTTTTACAGAGGAACTAATGAAGATTGACACCATGGAGAAGGGTAATATGCAGGTGGATATGAGCTCTCTTTACCTACACGACGAGCATTACAAGAAAATATTTTTTGAGGTTGAGGCAAAGATTATTGAACTAAATGATGCTCTAGCTAAAAATAGGGACCAGCTGGAAATAGCGAAATCAGAGGCAGAGCATTGGTAGCAAAGGGTGAAAGAGTTGGATAATGAAGCCAAAGGATACCCAACAACTTGGGTAGGAGCAAAGAAGCAAGTGCAAGCATTAACCACCCAACTTGAGGTTTTACAAAAATAACTGATTGAGAAAGCCATGCAATCAGTAGGCTTCTCCAATGAGAAAATAAAAGAAAATCACTGCCATTTAATGAAATATTGTGTGACATTGGTGATATATGTTCTCAAAGTCTTGTTGTATATTCATGAGACTCGGATAGTGATTTTTCTTGGAGAACAAGCTTTGGAGTATGCTAAGGAACAAATGGAACCAAAACTAGAATTAACACTAAAGATTTAGATATTGGCTCAGTCTGACTTCTAAGTTAAGCCAATGAGCAATATGGATCACGGTTGGGTCAAGGCTAGGATGATGTTGTGCAACTTCTTTTTCAAGTTAGAGCTAGCAAGAGAAGGTCGAAATCTGATGACTATGTTCGAACAGGAGCATTGCATTTCACTCATTTATTTCAAAGCTTTAGTCGATACTTGGTTTTCGATCTTCATGGATGAGTAGGGTGAGCTTTTTCCAACGAAGGAGTTGAAGGTAGCCTGACAAAATTTTACATAAGACACTTCAAATATCAATAGCTAGGAGGAGCCAATCATAGAGGAACAAGTTTTGCCATACATGGAGAGGCTCACCCACATCAAATCATACCTATTGGAACTCCAATAGAGAGCTAATCACATCAGCATGGATCACATCGAGATACTATATTTTATAATTGATTCACTAAGTATGCTCTCTGCGTTCACTCTGAACTCCTGGGATGAGGCAGTTGCCATGTATAAAACTACCAATGAAAGCCTTGCTAAGCAAGAAGCATGAGCATGGGCATAAGTAGAATGAAAAGTAACTAAAGACCAGGAGAAACAAGCACAAGAGGAAAGAGAAAAGGAGGCTATGGAATCAAACGTACCACCTAATGTAGCCAGCGACGGTGACAGTTGAGCCCAATGGATGAAGTCCTGGGGTCGATTGCATCCAGAATAACTGAATACCTTGAGATCCACCAAAAGTATTGGTAATTTTGCCACACTAAATTTTGTTTGTAAATTTTAAAAAAAGAAGATAAATGGTGAAATTGTGTTGGTTTTACTATTTTAATGTAATATTTTTGTTCCCTTCCTGTAAGCATTTTCATTAAATAAAGAGGGTTAATTTTGTTTCTAAAGATGCACAATAAATTTTACCCGTAAAAATTAATGGAAGTCCTGAGCAAAATGTAGAAGGAAAAAATCATGGCAAAGAACATCTCAGGATTGAAGGTGCAATGGAAATACTCTAAAAAGCTTTGGCAATTTTTGTTTAAAGGAAAGTGCCAAACGTTTTTGCCCCATGGAGGGGCAAAACTAATTTTCGCCCTTCCTTTGGGGCAAAACTACCATGATGGAAGATTTCATCCGAATGAAGAAGAGAAAATTTTGTAAGTAACAAAAATAAGTCAAAGTTAAAGGTGCCTTTTGAAGGAGGTGAAAGTCATTTTTGCCCCTCTTTAGGTTGAATTTCTAGTTAAAGGTATTTGGGGCAAAAATCAAGTGCAACGCATGCTTGGCAAGGTCAAAGTCAAAGTTGCCCCTCACGAGGGACGAAAATCTCTTTCGCCCATATTTGGGGTGAAACCCCAGTTGAAGATGCTTTTTGAAATGTAAACGATTTGATGACGTCGTTTAGGAGAAGATTAAAAATTCAAAGTCAAAGGTACCCCTCAGGTGGGACGAAAATCATTATCACCTCTCTTAGGGGTGTAATCAATAATTTTTGACTCCTTTATTGTAGAAGATGTTTTCATATCATTTTTGGGAAAATTACCCAAGAAAAGGGTGAAAGCATATTGAGGGACGAAAACAATAGATTGTACGGGTGAAATCAATTCTTGCCCCTTCTTTTTGGCAATGTTTTATTTCAAAATGCCCCTGTTGATAATTTCTTTTGGGAAAAAACAAAAACTGGCATAATTTGATTTTTAGAGCAATGAGATCAATTATTCCAGGATCCTTGTTGAGGAGATGCCAGGATTAAATGCTACGCCCTAAAATCCAACACGATCCCAGTTATTTTTGAGGCATCCTCCATGGATTTTGTTTTTTTCAAAGAAAAATTAATTTTTGTTGATCTCCACTGGTGGGGGTAAGATTTCGAGGTGTAAAGGGTGATTTTGGTAGAAGAGATACCCCTGCCTCCTTGGGTCTTACCCAAAAGTGGCATCCCTTCTGGGATGTTTTCCACAAAAAAAATAATATTTCAAGAAATTGTTTTCATTGTTAATTTTTGTTTTTATTTGTGTGTTTAGCTCCACTTCTTGTTAACACTCCAGATATTTGTTTTTTTTTTCCATATAAATATATCTTTGGGTTTCTTTTTCTCTTTTTTTTTGCTTCTTAGGTCTTCCTTTTTTTTCATTTGCACCATTACTTTCATATTCATCCATTTCTTCAATATTCTCACACTTCTCAAAGTAAGACTTATCATCTATAGGTTTGTATTGTTGTGTAGGATTTGTAGAGCAAGGAATAACCTTAAAAGCACATTCTTCTTTATATTGCTCTAGAAACCCTAAAGTGCAAGGACACTCTTCCAAAGAAATTACCTTCTTATTCTACCCTAAAAACCCTAAATTGTTATAGAATTCCTCCATCATTGTTTCTTTATTATGCTGCTTTTGAAACCCTAAAGTGCAAGGGATAACCTCTATACCACTTTCACTTTTATTACTAGGAGAGGATTCTACACTACTTGAGGAAAATGAAGATGATTTACTTGGAAATATATTGAACTCTTTTGTCGTCTTTGTGTTTGTATTTTCCTCCACATTTACCTTTGCACCTTTAATTCCTTTTGAACTTGAACTTACATATTGCACTTTCTCATCCCTTATATCCTTCTTTTTTTCTTCTAATTGTTGATCCAAGTGAGTTAAGGTGGCATTTTCCATAAGATGTTGTAGATAGGCTTTATTTACCCCTTCTTTAGGAGTGGAATATCCTTTATCTAATATACCTTCTATTAATGTATGATTTCCTTGCTTTACCTTGAAGTTTTTCTTATGATCAAATTTTTATGTCTCTTTCTTCATAGTTTTCACTTTGCAAACTCTTACCAAGTGGCCAATATCATAACAATTGTAACAATGAAATGCAATGTTTTCATAATCCACTTGTTGATCACATTATTTTGATTTAGATTTAATATTAATGGATTGTGGAAAAGGTTTTAAAATATCCCTAGAAACACATATTTTGGTATATATAGCATGCTTCCGCTCCTTAATAGTTAGTCCTTCCTTGATGAATTCTCCTAGGATATTTCCAATATTCTTCAAAATATCCTTACTGACAAGCTAGTCCAAAAAGCCTAACCCAAATCTTAAGCTTCTTAATAGTTTCTGTATTAGTAGAAAAAAATTCATTCCATGGTCTTAAATAAAAGATATCTCTCCCTCTAAACCATGGGCCACCACTCAAAATTTTATCCTTGATTTTTGAATTAGAAAATATGACAAGAACAAAACCATTAGGAATAAAAATCATAGAGTAATTTGAATTCAATCCTCACTTACACTTGATCCAATCTTGAATCTCCAAAGACCCTGGCCAGGATCTATAGAACTTACATATTAACCCCCTTCTTTTCAAAATTATTATATCATTCTCAATCATCTCATCCTTGATGGTCACTTCTCGTGCAACATCTACTACTTGGATCAGACTTTCCATATATTTTATCTCAACTTATCTTCAATTTAGGCATTCATACTTCCAAATAGGGCATCCTCACTTCCCATTAGAGATTTCAAATATGACTTTCCTTCCAAAGTAACTAGTGGGGTTGGGGGCTAGGTATCATCCCTAGCTTGCACTGCCTCCTGGATCACACTCCCAAATTACACTCATTTTTGGCTTGCACTTCCTCCTAGCTCGCCGTCCCTCCCAAATTGCATTTCCTCTTAGCTCACACTTGCTCGTATCTTATTTTTCTCGATATTATTTTGCTTCGATAATTTTTTGGAAACAATATTTATCGTATTCATGATAAGAGTTTGAAATATTGATACACTCTAAATGAATTTGTTGCTCTTTCACCATATCTAAAGATCTCAAGATTGACTTGCACTCTCTCTTGGATAGCACTCGCTCTCAACTCACACTTCCTCCTAGCTCACACTCCCTCATGGATCACACTCACTCTTATCTCTTCTTTCTCTCAATGTTCCATTGCTTCCATAATTTTTTAAAATAATATTTTCCACGTTCATGGTAAGGGTTTGAAGTATTGATACAATCCAAACGAATCCATTGCTCTTCTGCCATATCTAAAAATATCAATACTAGCTTGCACTTCCTCTTGGCTCGCACTTGCTCCCGACTTGCACTTCCTTCTTGTTCACTTTTAAGAGCATATTTTTGACCTTATATTAAAATATACATTTAATTCAATTAGGTATATGAGATTGAATTGAGTTCCACTTATATTAAATTGTGACCATACTGTGGTAATACAACTTGGCAACTACGTATGTATTGCTTGGCAAGATTTTAACTTGGGGCTCCTTGAAAATTGGATAATTTAACCACTTGAGATCATAGCATTTGATATATTAAAATATACATTATTAATATAACTAAATAATTTTAAAAGATAATAACTTAATTTTAATAATATTATTTATATATATATTTATTAATTGGTTATATGGGATTGAAACGACCCCCATCTCTATTACATTGTGACAAAATAGTGGTATTACAATGGTTGGGAAATTATGCATCGCTTGGCAAGATTTGAACCTAGTTCTCCTCATTAAACATTGAGGAATATAATTGATTGAGCTAATTTCATATAATTATATTTTTGAAATTTAAGTATATATGTTTAATTTAAATTAATTATTTTTTCAATTGGTTAAATGGGATTGAAGCAAGATCCACTTGTATTACATCATCACCATATAGTGGTATTACAACAAATTAGATATTATCCATGTATCACTTGGCAATATTTAAACCTAGGTCTCCTCCTTGAATGTTGAGGAATCCAATTGATTGAGCTAATGTCATTTGATTATTTTAATCAATTATTATTATAAATACAAAAGATAAAAAATTAGTTATATTTAATAGTAATTAATAATTTATCAAATATAAATGCAAGAGACAAGGACATGTCATGATTGCTCGTGACCATTGTTTGTTTATAAAATAGCATTGGTATCTCAGGAAAAAGACCCCTTGTGTTATCTTATAAAAAATATGATAAAACCTTTAATGTTATTTAAAGTTCATTCAAATAAGCATCATAGAAAATATATATGAATATAGAAATATTGATTCTAAATTGGTCTAGGCATCAATGAAGGCCAAAAACCAAAACACAATTTATTTAACCTTAAAATTCTCCTAAAAGCCCTATCGAGGGTGCCTTGCAATATTTAACCAAAAATACTCATGCAAAACATTTCCATTATTTTCTCATATTTCTCTAAAATTGTTTTTGCCATGCACCAACTATTTTACATAAGAAAATGTTTTGCTCACACACCTTATTTAATAGAGGGCATCGATATGCTATACCCTAACTTGTTTAACTCAAACAATGAGAGCGACGTATAAGAAGGCTACATGTATGGATTTACAATGGGATAACTACTAATTATAAGGAGGAACAACATGCCAAGGTCATCATCGAAGGGTGTGACAAACAATACAATGAGAGAATGAAGGCCATGTAATGTACTACCAACAAAACCTCATTAATGATGTTTGCCTTGGAAACTACTTACCTTCCCACTTTGCCTACCACAATATTCAACTTTGTGTTGCATTGCTTCTTCAACAATTTTATTTGTCACAAAACCAACCTCCTCTACTCTTATTATTTCTCATTGTCATCATATTTAGAGATTGTGTACTTTTTTAGGAGTGCTTTCGCTCTACCATGATTAGGTTGCAAGAAAGTGGATGGTGTTTTTGGACTAGAATCAACTCATAGTCAGTGAAAGTTTGATACACATGCCAAAATATATACACATAAGAGGTGGTACTAAGATAGTGGCCAATATTTATTGTAATACATATATGCATCCCATATTCCACCTATTCACACATTTCATATTTCATGTATGTGACCCAATTTGCTAAAAAATATTACATGAATATAGCATGTAAAGTGGTCATAATACAACATTTTGATGCCATTAAACACAATTTCAATAGTTGTAGGACAATTTCGGTGGAGATTGCTTCCACTTAGAATCACCTTTGATGAAATAAAGGTATGATTAACTCTACATGATTTAAAGTTTAAAATTTATCTAATAGAAAAGTTATGAAATGTTTCAATTTTCTTATTATTGGAATTCAAACAATACAATTTTAAATTATACAATGTTTAAAAGGTCTTAAATATAATATTTTATTTTTATTTTTACATCTTATAAGACTATTTTCTATAAAATATAAGTGGAGAGTAAATATGAGCATAAAACAAGTCTTAACATTAGATTTTTCATTCTAATTTGAAGAATAATTTTTTCATGAAGAGAAATTGGGTAACAACACAATAAAGGCATTTAAAGAAATGGTTGGGTTGAAGTATGTGTAATCTAATCTTATTAGGCCAAGGTCAAAAGTGTTAGAGAGTGCTTATGGGCATTATTGATGTAGCCTATCGATAAGTGTTTATGTAAGCCTATAGGCATTCTTCATAAAATCCTTTGGGCATCGTTCATGTAAGTCTACGAGCATCTTCATGTAAGCATAAGGGAACTTTTAATACATTTCCTCTTAGTTATGTTGGTTGAACAACCTCTATGGTGAACCTTGATTAAAGGGTTTATACATTTATTATATTATCATTTGACCTTCAAGTCAAGTTATGTTGACTTGAGGTTAGCATTTAATTAGAGATTTGGTATCACTATAAGTACCCTTGATGACTAATGATAACTTAGGGATACCATTGTTGCCACCTCAGAAACCTATGGTTGATCCACCGTTGTTGACACCTCAACAACACATCAAATTGCAATAATTTTACAAGTACCATGAAATTAGATTTTTGTGATTAGAATGATCTGTAACAATGGTGCGTGACTTAGGCAAGTATTTGGAGTTTTATGATTGGAATGAGGAGGGGTATTTTCATCCTCATGGTGAAGTTGGAGATTCAATGGTTTCACTAGAGAAGTCCCTACCAAAGGATAGGTTCAGATTTGATGGGTATTTTTCTGAAGAGAAGTGGGTTTATTCTCATGTTTTTTATCATGGAGCTAGACCATGGTTGGATGCAATTAGAGGAAAGTAAAAAATACCAAATAAGAATTTCAATCTAGCAATGGAGAAAGGAAAACTATTTATATAGTATGAATTGGTTGAAATGAGTGTGGCACAAGGTGATTTATGTTTAACTATTTTTTTTTAGGTGCTAGACCTGATTTGGATATAATTTGAAAATGGGACCATGCTAAATGAAAAACATTAGGGTTTATGGAGATCATGGCTCTTCCTAAAAACTTTTTTCTGGTTAAATTGAATTACATTGAGGATATAGATCGTATTTTGCAAAAGGGGCCTTGGTTTTTTGGTAGAGGGGGTTTATTTTTTAAGCACCTAGATCTATGAAAGATTTTGTGTTAATATCAATATGGAGAAAGATCTATCAAATATTGTTGAAATTATCTCTAAATTTGGCAAGTGGTTGCAAGTCATTGAATTTGAGAATTTGCCTATCAAGTGTAATGTGTGTTTTAAATTTGGTCATGTTGGAATTTTTTGCTCTAGTCATCCTAGGAAGAAACAACAAAAGCAAATCTAGAAAAATAAAAATGCAGGCAAAATGATGAAAGATGATCTTGGGAAGCAAGGACCAAATGACAGAGACCAAATGAATTCTTGCAAGGAATATGGTGGATTAGCTATTGCCTTGTTTGAAGAGGGTGATATTGTGGATGATCATATTAAGGTATGCCCTTCTGTTTCTATTCCAAGTCTTTCTATAAATGAAATTCCTACCAAAAATCCATTTGATTCATTGGAAAACCTAGATGAGGAAAAGAAGAAAATTGTAAATGAGAAAATGGATAAAATTTTTGAAACTAGGGATGAAAAAACTGATGAAGTACTAGGAAAATAGCTTATAACACCTGAGGTTAATAAGGGAGAAAAAGGAAATATGATGCCCCATGGATCTAGCCAAAAGAGATTATCACTAAAGGGGAATAAAAGTCTAACTGCATCCAGAATAACAAGGAATAGTAAGAATACTGGAATTGATGTAGGGGGAGAATCTAAACCACTTGGTAAACCTTCAAATAAGGAGGTTTTACAGAGAGAAACAGTTATGGATGTGGCTAATGGAACCCAAATTATTCTTAATCTAAGTGGGAAGAAGCAACCTGCTAGATCTAAGAAATGAAGGTCATTTATTGGAATGTAAGGGGTCTCAATGCACCTTCAAAGCATCATCTGGTGTATCTAATAGATTATTGCATTTCCTAATATTTTATTGTAGGATGGTGAGGAGAATTTTCAAATGGAGAATCCAAAGGGTGTGGATCCAACTTTTATGAATTAGTCTAAGGATGGGGATAAAAATATTGCAAAGGCCATGGTGCAAGAAGAGGTTCATGTTAAGGAGCTCGAGGTTTTAAAAGGTGATACTAAAAAATTTATTGTTGCAATTGGTTTAGGTACCAATATGATGTTCTTAGATGATCTGTCCTTATTCAGTACAATGCAGTACCAAATACTTCAACGAGCTCATTGATCAAATTCAAGAGTTTGTAATGGATACCAAAATCAAGTTGATCACCTTGGCCAAGAAGGAAGAACACATGGCTATGACTGCATGCATGCTAAAAGGACAACACTCGAAATGAATGTTTTGTGTCATATTTATTTGGTCAATATGGTGTTTAGTCTATTTGGTTTCATTTATAATGTTCAATTTCTTACATCAATATTTTTCTACAGTCTTGGCCTCACTTTGTTTAGTGGTGTTGGTGTTGTATTTGTGCCTAAGTATATAATATATTGTCTTATATAATTAAGGATATATGGGATAGTTCATGTAGTTTAATATGGGTTGTATCCTTGAATAGGAGGACCTATGTATTGTCCTATTTTGCATTAAAAATGAGGTATATATGTGTTGTGTGACAATGTAAAAGGGTTGGGACCCTTTCAAAAACCCTTTTTTCCAACCTTAAAAAAATGCCACCAATGACTGATCAATTGTATCAATATGTGATATGTGAAGATAATATGGGGTGCCTATGGGCACCCACCCCTTACTCCTTTTTTCAAATTATGTTATTTATCTCTCTCTATATATATTATTTATCGTGATTTTTTAATTAACTCTTGCATCATTTTTGCATACAATTGTGGTGAATCTATGTTTTGAGATGTTTTTGGAAAGTATTGTGAGTCTCAACATTGTATAAAAATAAAAACTAAAGCTACATTAGTCAAGAAAAAAAAAGAATCGTCTCCTTCAAAGTGATTGAAGAAGCACTTAAGGTATTGGTAGGAATATGCCTTTTTTGAAAGTTTAAATTTTGAATTTCAAATTGGTGTCAATCCTTTTCTTGACAATATTTTAAAAATCATATTTGTGTGTATGTGCATGTGTGTGTACAATGTCCTCATTTATTTTCCATCTCTACATGACCCTCTAAAATAGTGTGCAAATCTGTTTTCAAAGGAAGAGCACAATATTAGGTATCCTTGCTATCTACTTTAACATTGTGGGTTTGAATTCTGATAGTCTCACAATGACACTGAGAGGGGGGAGGTGAATCAGTGTAGCTATTTAAATTCAAATCTACAACTTTTAATTTCGAAACAATGAAAACTTAAAATCAGATAAAGCAAGTATAACAAGAGAGCATTCCACAATACACTATGTAACGAGGTTCACCAATTTGGCTACTCCTCAAAAATGACTGCTTGGACTCCTGTCCAAATCTAGTCTTTGCAAAATACAAATTTTACAATCAATTTACCAGCACCCAATGGAAGGAGCACCAACCCCTGATTTATCTGCACCAATAGAAAGGAGCACCAACCCCTGATTTATCTGCACCACCGAAAAGGAGCACCAACCCCTGATTCCAACCACCAACTCGGACTGCAATTTTGAAACTATAAGATTGACATAAAAATGCCTTCGTTTATACAAGACCCAGTCTAGTCTATTGCTAACCCAACCTCTCTCGCTATTCACCAAAAACACCACACACACTTACGACTCTGCTTGCTGCACTTTTACAGCTCTCTTACATCCCTCTTGTTGCGCTTCTTACTGCACTCTAACGGCTCTCTCGGCTCTGCTTAATGCTCTCTTACAACACTCTTCTAATTCTATTTATGCAACACTCTTTAGCATTTTTTAGCTATCTAATTCTCCACGTAGATCTCCTTTTATAACCTTTTCTCTATAACTGCACCTGTAACTGTCATACCAAATTCTTCTATAACTGCACCTATAACTATCATATCGACTTCTTCTGTAACTGCACCTGTAACTATCGTACCGACTTTAGTTAACTGTCACATATCTTCTTTCGATAGGATTCTCTTCTTAGCTCGCGAAAACACAACATGTTGTGATATCGCGACACTTTCGCCTCCTTGCTTCTTTTGTTTGCTTGTATCCGCGAAAACACAACATGTCGCGATATCGTGACACTTTCGCCTCCGTACTCTTCCTTTTTACTTTTGTCACAATATCGCAACACTTCTGCCTTCTTACTTTCTCTCTCCTCCTAAAGTCGTGAAAATGCAACATGTCGCAATATCATGACACTTTTTCTCCTTTGCTCTTTCTCTTGCCTTCGGGTCACGAAAACGCGACATGTCGCGATATCGCGAAAATTTTTCATTCTTTTCCTTCCTGCCCTTTTCGAGTCGCGAAAATGTGACATGTTGCGAAATCTCGACACTTTTCCTTCTCTGCCTTCCTGCTCTCTTCAAGTCACGAAAATGCGACATGTCACGAAATTGTGACACTTTTCCTTCTCTGCCTTCCTGCACTTTTCAAGTCGCGAAAATGCGACATGTCACGAAATCGCGACACTTTTTCTTTCGTACAATTTCTCTTGCAATATGTCGTGAAATCGCGACACTTTTTCTACTTGCCTTTTTCTCTTCCAACATGTCATGAAATCGCGACACTTTTTCTTCCATACTATCTCTCTTGCAATATGTCGCGAAATCACGACACTTTTTCTACTTGCCTTTTTCTCTTCCAACATGTCGCGAAATCGTGAAACTTTTTATTTCATACTATTTCTCTTGCAATATGTCGCGAAATCGCGACACTTTTTCTACTTGCCTTTTTCTCTTCCAACATGTCGCGAAATCGTGACACTTTTTCTTCCGTACTATCTCTCTTGCAATATGTCGTGAAATCGTGACACTTTTTCTACTTGCCTTTTTCTCTTCCAACATGTCACGAAATCGTGACACTTTTTCTTCCGTACTATTTCTCTTGCAATATGTCGTGAAATCATGACAATTTTGCTTGCTTGCGCTTTCTCTTCGAACATGTCGTGAAATCGTGATAGTTTTGCTTGCTTGCGCTTTCTCTTCGAACATGTCACGAAATCGCGATAGTTTTTCCTGCTTCTCAACATGTCGCGATATCGCGACAGTTTTTCTTTCTTGCTCAACATGTCGCGATATCGTGACAGTTTTCTTCCTTGTGATTTTCTTTTGATTTTTAGCATATGGGCCACTATGATCTTTTGGATAATCACTATACATACTTTGAAGAACCTCTTAACTCCTATCCACTTCATCAACTGATCTGTCTGACTGTGTTGACAACAATGACAATACTTTTGCTGCACCTTGCTCAACAATCTCCCCCTTTGGAATTGTTGGCAACACACATGCAATTTCCTGTAATTCTTCTCCCCCTTTGACAATAAGACCAAAGGGCTACTGCAGACTCCCCCTGAGCCCATGCACAACATTCTCAGGAACAAATTATTACAGTTAGCAAAAATTACAAACATGAGCAAAAAGATAATCAAATATATAAATGCTCCCCCTGAGAATGTGGTCCCGATTGCTAGTCAATACTTGGGAAGCGTGACCACTCCCAACTTATTGCGAAGGTACTCAAAAATTTCCTTGGGCAACAGTTTTGTGAAGATATCCGTTACTTGCTCTGTAGTTGGGACAAAATCCAACTTAACCTCACCTTTCGCAAACTTCTCCTTCAGAAAGTGATATCGGATAGCAATATATTTTGTGCAGGAATGCATAACGAGATTCTTTGAGATGTTAATGGCACTGGTGTTATCACACTTAACTGAAATTGGCTCACCGAAATTAATGCCAAGATCTTTCAGGGTTTGTTTCATCCATAAAACCTGCGTACAACACGTTGATGCTGCAATATATTCTGCCTCTGTTGTGGATAAGGAAACTAACTCTTGTTTCTTATTGTGCCATGCGACCAACCTGTCTCCAAGATAAAATGCACCTCCACTGGTACTCTTTCTGTCATCGACACATCCTGCCCAATCTGCATCTAAATACGCAATAAGGGTGAAATCCTTACCTTTCGGATACCATAACCCATACTCCATAGTACCCTTCAAATATTGAAGAATCCTCTTCATGGTTGTCACATGAGTCTCCTTGTCCTTTCCCTTTGTCCTTCGCCCCCCCCCCCCCCGCTGTGTTTTGTGTGGGGGTGTCAAATACGTTGGCTCCAATCATAGATCCGTACATGGTTTGATCAACATCTGGAGATTTGTCATCCTTGCTCAACTTGCAACCTGTCATCATGGGAGTGCTAACAGGCTTACAATCCTCCATTATGAATTTTTTTAGCATCTCTTTCACATAGTTAATTTGAGAAATAAATATGCCCTTCTCATTTTGATTAACTTGCAGTCCAAGGAAATACACAAGTTCACCAATCATAGACATTTCAAATTATTTTTGCATCTTATTTGCTAAATCTTTACACGGCTCATCATTGCTGCTACCAAAAATGATATCATCTATGTATACAATAAGGACAATGAGATGGCCATTCTCTGTTTTGACATACAAATTGTTGTCCACCATACCCTTTTTGAACCCTTGTTGAGTAAGATAGTTGTCTAGCCTTACATACCATGCTCTGGGTGCCTGTTTCAAGCCATACAGTGCTTTCTTCAACTTGCAGACGAAGTTGGGATTATCATCGAGTTGGAAGCCATCTGGCTACTCAATATAGACCTCTTCTTCAAGTTTTCCATTTAGAAATGCTGATTTCACGTCCATTTGATAAACTTTGAAATTTTTGTGAACTGCTAAAGCTAGAAACATTCTAATTGCCTCAAGTCTAGCCACTGGTGCAAAGGTTTATTCAAATTCAATACCTTCAACTTGTGCATAGCCTTTACAGACCAATATTGCTTTATTCCTAACTATCTATCCATCTTCATTCAATTTGTTTTGAAAAACCCATTTAGTATCGATTATATTTTTATTTGCAGGTCTTGGTACTAACTCCCAGGTTTTGTTTTTCTCAATCTGATCTAATTCTTTATTTATTGCCGTCATCCAACTTTCATCTTTGCTTGCTTCAGCAACATTTTTGGGCTCAATGCTGGATAATAGAGAGTAGTTACTTATTACTCTTCTTCTTTTCTGAACACCAACTATGGGATCTCCAATTATTTGCTCTCTAGGATGATTTTTCTGCCAGCTGTCTGTTTTGAATTTCTTGTTTTCTTCCTCTTCTGAAACACTACTTAAATCATCTAAGTCAATTTTTTGTTTATTTTCCATTTCCACTTCCTCGTCTCCTTCAATAATCTCTTCATAAATTGGGTAGTTTTCTTCATAGCTAATTTCTCGTTCTCTAATTTCTTGTTGTAGCATGTATAGGCTTTGCTTTTTGTCGAATAGCCAAGAAAAATACCTTCATCAGCTCTATCTTCAAACTTACCAAGATTATCTTCAGTTCTTTTGATGTAACACTTGCTGCCAAAAACTTTAAAGTATCTTGCTGTTGCCTTTTTACCGAACCATAGCTCATATGGAGTCTTGCTTTCATGTGTCCTCAACATGCACCTAATTTGGATGTATACCGCAGTATGGATTGCCTCTTTCCAAAATCTGTCTGCTATTTTGCTCTCAGTCAACATAGTCCATGCCATTTCTTGCATTGTCCTGTTCTTTCTTTCTACCACACCATTCTACTGAGGTGTCCTTGCTGCTGAAAACTGTCTCTTAATACCATACTTTTCACAGTACTCTGCAAACTCCTCTGAAATGAACTCTCCTCCTCTATCTGATCTTAAACATTTAATTCTTTTTCTTGTTTGATTCTCAAATTGTTTTTTGAAAATCTTGAACATCTCAAAGGCATCTGATTTAAGCTTCAAAAATAGTACCCATGTCATCCTGGAATAGTCATCTATGCACAACATAAAGTATTTGTCACCATTTATGCTTTGCGTTCTCATGGGTCCACATAAATCAATATGTATTAGTTCTAAAGGTTTGCTTGTGAAGTACTCTTTTGTTTTAAATGTGGCTCTAGTTTGCTTCCCCTTTTGGCATGAAGCACAAATGCTATTTAATGGTTTGTCGATGGTGGGAATATCTCTCACTACCCATTTTGAGCTAATTTTTACTAGATTGTCAAAACTGATATGACCGAGCCTCTTGTGCCACAACCAATTTTCTTCTTCATGTCCAATCAAGCACGCTCCTTCTGAAGTATCTGAGAGAGTATACAGAGTTGCCGGATGTCCTTGATCCAGTTGCTATCAACTTTCCACGCTTCGTTGTTCGACTTCACAACCTCGCTTCTTGAAAATTACTTCATGACCTCTGTCACAAATCTGACTTACGCTTAACAAGTTATGCTTCAGACCAATCACAAAAAAGACTTCTTTTGACTTGATTTTTTCGTCACTAATCTTAACTGATCCTTTGCCAACTATCTTCGCTCCATCATTATTTCCAAATTTTACAGAACCACCTTCATATTTCTATAACTTCTCAAATTTTTGTTTGTCACCTGTCATATGACTGGAGCATCCACTATCAAGTATCCATGGTGTAGATTTATTCTATGCTTTAAATGTTGTCTGTACAATCAAGGATTCCTTTTCTTCCTTGGGTTGCTCCTTTTCTTTCCACTCTGGTTTGATTACAATTTTGGTCACTTGTTTTGAATTTTCTTTGTCAGTAGCCTATGCATGTTTTTCGGGAAATTTTCTATTTTGTCTCAAACTATTTGGTTGAAATTTTCTTTGTTGAAGTTTATTTGCTGCAAATGTACTTCGATAATTTCTTGCAATGTGCCCAAAATTATGACAGTTATAACATTCTACTACATAATCCATCAATGGTGAAAAAACATTTCTACTGGCAAAATTCCTTTGGCCTACATTATACTTTCAATCTGCAATCTTATGTCCATAACCATTGAATTTAAAACAATAACCAAAAAAGAAATGAGTGAACCTGGGTGATGGTATTTTCCATTTTGTAGTAGGAGCCACAAATCTTCTTCTCCTTTGATGAGTGACATTGGTGAATTCCTCATTGTCAATACTCCTCTCGTGCCTAGCATTATTGCTTTCTTTAGCATGATTCATTTTTTCTTGATCAATCTTGATCTTATCTTCATTCTTTATGGGTTCTACAGTTATGGCCTTTGATCCATTTTATGATTCTCCTTCAACAAAGCCCAAACCAAATTTGATGCCTGTAGTCCTTTGGCTATTTATAATTTTATCCAAATTTACAGAACTTTCTTCAAGTTTGTGATAACAACTCACTTTTTGATTCATCTCTTCTAGCTGCATCTTTAAACCAACAATCTCTTCTTCTAACTTGCTGCATTCATCTATTTTCACGGTTAATTGTACTTTGATATCTTCAGATATTTTTTTAGATTTGTCTATCTGTACTTTCAAGCTGGTTATGATTTCATTGGCATCCTCAAATTTTCTTGAAATTTTCTTATTATTTTTCCTTTCTATACTCAGCTCTTTAAGTGCAGCGATCAGCTCACCTTCCAGATCTACTTCAGCCTCAGCCTCAAATTTTTCTTTTGTTTTTTCTTCTTTGAATGCCATGAAAAGAGCTTCACCTATTTCTTCTTCAGAATCCTCACCGAAGCTGTCTTCTGAAGGACTGACATTCTTGGATATGAAACTTTTCTTCTTGAAGTTGCCTTTTCTAAAATTTGGTTTCTTCTTCCAGTCACTTCTTTCTTGGTGTGAACCTTCATCACTTTTGTTTCTCTCATTAAGTGGACATTTAGCTGCAAAGTGCCCAATGCCTCCATAGTTGAAACACTTAAATGGTAGCTTTCCTCCGTATTTTCATTTTTCCCCTTATTAGTTTTCGAACAAAGTTTGCTTCCATTTCATCTGATGTCTCTTCTTCCTCGGATTCTTGTTTTGCTTTTATATTTTTATGTGCTTTAAAAGCAGCTTCTCTGTTTGTGGGTTTAGTTTTTCCTATTCTCATCTCATAAGCAGTCAAAGAACCATGCATCTCATCCATACTAAAAACATTTAGATCTTTAGCTTCTATTGCTGAAACTTTAGAATCAAATCTTTGGGGAAGAGATCTTAGACCTTTTTCACTATGACAACATCTTCCATTTCCTCGTCGAGTCCTCTAATCACATTAATGATTCCATTAACTCTCAGCATATATGCCTCTATATTCTCATCGTCATTAAATTTTAATGCTTCGAATTGGGCTCGATGCATTTGTAACTTGGCCTCCTTGATCTTGTTGTCTCCTTCATGAATGCTTCTTAGTTTATCCCACATGTCTTTTGCCATTTTACAACTTATAATATTTATCAGTTTGATATCCACTAAACCGCACATGATAGCATTCTTTGCTTTAGAGTTATTCTTGAACAGTTTCTTACCGGCAGCATCGGTTGGAGGAGTGATGGATATTGTGTATCCACTGTCTACTGAATCCTAAATGTCGTATCCCAAAGTGCATAGATATGTCTGCATCCTGAGTCTCCAAAATGCGTAATTAGTTTTGTCAAATAATGGTGATTTGTTTGATGAGAATCCTTCACCACCTGCCATTGTCTCACTTCCAAGATCACCTTAGTCGATTAAGCTTGTTCAAGAACTTGGCTCTAATACCAATTGATAGTCTCACAATGACACTGAGAGGGGGGGTGAATCAGTGTAGCTATTTAAATTCAAATCTACAACTCTTAATTTCGAAACAATGAAAACTTAAAATCAGATAAAGCAAGTATAACAAGAGAGCATTCCACAACACACTATGTAACGAGGTTCACCAATTTGGCTACTCCTCAAAAATGACTACTTGGACTCCCGTCCAAATCCAGTCTTTGTAAAATACCAATTTTACAATCAATTTACCAAGCACCCACTCGGAAGGAGCACCAACCCCCGATTTATCCGCACCAACAGAAAGGAGCACCAATCCCTGATTTATCTGCACCAATAGAAAGGAGCACCAACCCCTAATTTATCTGCACCAATAGAAAGGAGCACCAACCCCTGATTCCAAGCACCAACTCGGACTGCAATTTTGAAACTATAAGATTGACATAAAAATGCCTTCGTTTATACAAGACCCTGTCTGGTCTATTGCTAACCCAACCTCTCTCTCTATTCACCAAAAACACCACACACA